>JAJHSJ010000004.1:28829263-29021807 GCA_021015155.1 Magnolia officinalis | reverse complement strand
TTTCCCTTCCCCGTCTGCTACTGAAAATGCCCAACAATGTAGGCGTCAAAACGGACAGACTCGGCGCACTTGGCCGAGGAAGACGATCCGCCATTAATGGCGGATCACGAGCGGAGGCTTCTTCCTCCGATCCAGCTTCTATGGATGATTCGGATGAGCTTCATGGAGTTTTGGGACAGCTGAAATCGAAGCTCTAAGGAAGTTGAGAGGGGTTAGCTTGGTGGGTTTGCAAGGAGACGGAAACGGTTGCCCTCTCTCTCTCATTCTCTTTATGAAGAGGAAACCTAACATGGAGGGCTGGGATTGGTTTGAAATGGACGGTCGGGATGAGAGGGTTTGCTCTCACGCAGATCGCTGAGCTAGACGTAAGACAGGTTTTCATTTTCGAAAACGTTGTGCTAAAAGGGTCGGTTTGCGCTGGGGATCGTGTGCAAGAACACATGCTGAATCATGTGAAATTTGTAGGCTTTGGTCGAGCCCACGTTGCTAACATGATGGACGGTCTGGATCATCAAGGTGGGGCCCAGATGGGGGCCACGGACGTCTCAAACAGACGATGTCCGTCTGCAGTGAAAACAAAGGGAGAGAGAGAAATCTCTCTGCTTTTAGAAAGAGCAGGGGCTGACCGGTCTCCCAGGACCCGTGCACCGCGAGTGCACGCCCTCTCCGTGCATACACACCTCGTGGTGGGGTCCGTCGTGATGTTTGTGGGAAATCCACCCCGTCTATTTCACTTGGAGGTCCTAATAGGGGTCCATGATCAAAGATCAGGCCTATCAAAGGTCTAGGTGGGGCCCACAACTCGATTTGGGACATATTGGTGGATTCTCGTCGATCTGATGGTCGGATTGTTCCGAAATTGAACGTCAACGACTAAAAGGGTCCAAGGGTCCATTTAAGGCTTTCATTAACTAATACTAATATCAATAGGTATTTACTTGTAATTAAAATAATAAAAAACTCATACATATATAAATATAATCTTTAATATTAACATGCTACTAATCACATATTTATTAATATATAATTCCTAATATACAATATCATATTACACATATGTATGGTTTGAAAATTGTATAATGTCTCTTTTAAAATCGCAATGTTAAATAATATACCATCTTATTTAAATATCTAATAAAGTTTTGTACATATGTTTAATACTATGTTGATATTTATATTTCAATTATATATTGAAAAATTATCATCCACTATGTTTAGTTGATATATGTATCACTCTATTGAAATTCACTTTCATACATTTCTATATGTTAAATAGGTCATCGAAATATATCTGTAATAATTTTATTATTATTTTTTTTTCTATGTTTGTGTAACATTTATAATGTAATAAATAAAGAAAATATACTTACTAAATATTATGGGAGCACCGATTAGACATATGGGTGCACATATGGATGGGGACTATTTCAACGATCGGATTTAAACTAGGATGAATGCAAACGTTTACTTAAGCCCGACTTGTTTATGCTAAGTTTGGTTATATGGCAACACCCGAGTACTGGAAAGTACGGGGTGTTACAATCTACCCCCCTTAAAGAGAATTTCATCCCCAAAATTCAGTGCTTCTATTATTATTAAGGACGATGATAATTACCATTATTTTTCTACATGTACAAATGTATGTCACTAGGTGCCCAAAATTGAGGTCGTTACAATGACCTTATCAACAATAGATTAGATGACAAATAAACATTACAATAGACAATGAAGTTTTTAATGGTCAGCATTCAATGACCACTAGTTTCCTATGGTGTGGTCCACTTAAGAGTTGTATCTGCTTCATTTTTTGTACATGCAATTCTCTAAAATAATATGAGTAACCGGATGGATGAGGTAGATATACAATGCATAGATTTAGGTGAGGATCCTACAGACATAACTCATCCTGGGTCGCAGCTAATATTCCTTACTAATCAGGTAGATTTTATAAATATTTTTTTTATCTTATAAAATTGCTGTGAAATGACTAGAAAAAATAAATTGGAGGTGGATTAGCTATCGACGGGAGGTTGAGTAGCTAGACTCGTTACTGAAGTGATGTCACCAAATTATGTGGGCCCCACCATGATGTATGTTTTGTATCCACAGTGTCCATCCATTTGGAGATATCATTTTAGGGCATGATCAAAAGAATGAGGCAGATCCAAAGCTGGAGTGGACCCCACCACAGAAAACTGTGAGGAGAGTGACGTCCACCGTTGAAGCCTTCCTAAGGTCCACTGTAATTTTTATTTGAGATCCAACCTGTTCATAAGTTAACACAAACATTAAAGAAGTGAAAACACAAATATCAGCTTGATCAAAAACTGTGGCGACCCTTAGAAGTTTTTAAGGGTGGGCATGACTCTCTCCAACGTTTTCTACGGTGGGGTCCATTTGAGCTTTGGATCTGATTCATTCTTTGGCTCATGCCCTAAATTGATTTCTCCAAATGGATGGACGGTCTGGATATAAAACATACATCATGGTGGGACCCACACAACTAGGTGACGTCGAGTCTGGCTGCTCAACTCGTGCCGTGAATCCCCGGACGAAGCGGATTGCGTAGCACGACGGTAGCGTACTGAGTAAAATCTGTGGGGTTCGCCATGATTTATGTATTTTATACGCTCCGTTCATCAATTTTACCCCATAAATTTATGGCTTAAGACAAAAAATGAAGCATATACAATGTTCAAATGGACCACACCATTGGAAACAGTTGAATTGAACGTTTACCATTGAAAATTTCAAGGGGCTACAAAAGCTTTGGATCAAGCTTACATTTGTGTTTTACTTTTATTCATGTCTTCATCCATGTCTGTATGATCTTCTGAACAGTTTGGATGACCAATAAACATCACTGTGGGGCCTAGAAAGGTTTCAACGGTGGAAATTATTATCCCCACTGTTTACTGTGGTATGATCCACTTGATATTTGGATATACTTCAATTTTGGGCTCAACCCCTTAAATTAGATGGAAAAATGAATGGACGGCGTGGATAGACCACACACATACAAGTTTACTCAGTACGGTAAGAGTGTACTGTACTCCGTATGCAAACAGATTTCCAAACGAAACCGTCTAACGGTCTAAGGTTCCGTTGAGACCTTTTTTTGTAAAATATATTAAAATAAACCGTTGATGTGGCACTTACAGTGACGTGGATCAATAATAATGTTTCCACGAAACAGAGGATCAGCACTCATTTAATATATGAAAGAGAAATCGGACGGGGATTTCCTGCGAAAGCCTTTCGCAGGAAGTTCCTGCGCTGGGAACCCAGGTGGGGCCTACTGTGATGATTTTGAGAAATCCTCTCCGTCCATACGTTTTGTGAGTACATTTTAAGACGTGAGGCCAAAAATAAACCGTACCCAATTCTCAAGTGAACTGAAAATGTGAGAATTGAATTTCGACGGTTGAAATATTCGTGGGTCACAGAAGTTTTGAATCATTCTAATATTTGTTTTTTCAGTTCATCCCAGTAGGAATGACGTTTTTAACGGTATGGATGGCATGTAAACATCACTGTAGAACCCAGGGAGGTTTCAACGGTAGGAATTTCCCTAACCACCTTTTCCTTTAGTAAGGCCCACTTGGGTCGTGGGTCCTGCTCAATTTTGATCTCATAATCTAAAATGAACTCACAAAACGGATGGACAGGATGGATTCCGTACAAACATCACGGTGGCCCCACCTGTGTTCCCAGCGCAGGAACTTCCTGCGAAAGGCTTTCGCAGGAAATCCGCGTCCAGAGAAATCCGCGTCCGGAGAAAAGTCATAGCTTGCATGCTATCACCTACTACCAGTACAGGGCAATTAATCTTCACCTACTATAATTGGTTCATCAATTCTCGGATCCTCCTGTCCAAGTATCAGTCCCCATGCAATCCAACTGCTCCTAGTCAATCTGACCCGTAGGGGACACGAATTGCCTGGTGAACCCGTCACGAGGAACCCTGTGGGGCCAACGTGAAGTATGTGTTTTATCCAGGCCGTCTACCCATTTTTCCAGTTCATTTTAGTGTAAGAGCACAAAAATGAGGCAGATCCAAAGCTAAACTGGACCACACCACAGGAAAAAGTGAAGATTAAATGCCTATCATTGAAAACTTATCAGGGGCCACGTATGTTTTGTATCAAGCTGATATTCAGATTGTGTGGCAAATAAACATCATGGTGGCCCCAAGAAGGTTTCAACGTTGGTAGTCGTTATCCCCACCGTTTCCAATTCATTGACCAATGTAACTGAAATTTAAGGAGAAATGATAGACAATGGTTGTATCCATACCATACATAATATATATACCATTTCTTCCCGCGAATCTGTTATACTTGTAGAATACCACATCAAAAGGTGGGGTCATATCATGCTGATCCACTCATTGGGCGGACCATACCTGATCACGAGGTCATTCCATCAGCTCGGTGTGGTCCACCCAATAGGTGGAGATGAGCATGATTTTCTAACCAGATGATCAACATGGTATGTCCCAGATGGATTGGATATCCAGTATGACACGTTGGCCGGAAGGAATATGATCATCTCGTTATTTCTCAAATCTGTTAAGGGTCGCACCATGGATTCGAGGCAGCATGCCCAGCATACCATAAGAAACTCACCAGAGAATGGATCTTATCACACATGTGGCAATGACACCCTCAACTAAGCCATCTCCTGCGAGGCCACAGTCCTTCCAAGATGAAATATCTTCTCAGGGATGTTCAGAGACTCCTTAACATTCAAGAAGATTTGGAAAATCAGAGGATCATACCAATATTCACACGAATCTGGTTATATATTGGACCATTTATCCCACACATGAAAACTGTATATAGGCCCGCATTCATATAAGTGGCCCAGTTTGATTGAATATAGGAGTAAAATTCTATTGTTTTCCTTGTGTAGCTCACATGAGCACTAGATATGCCTCATATTGCCCTAAAATGGTCCGAAAAATGGATGAATGACGGGGATATACTATACGTACGCCCACGTAGGCCCTATAGTTGGAGCAGCATAGGCCGGCGGACCTAATCCACTCGGGGATGGCGACCCAAGTAGGCCCTATGGTTGGAGCAGCACAGGCCGGTGGACGTAATCCACTCCGGGATGGCGACGTGAAGTTTCAAACGTAACTGACCCCACTGCAGATGGGTCTAGTGTGATGTTTGTGAGAAATTCACCTGTCTATCTATTTTGGCAGCTCCTCTTAAGACATGGGACAAAAACTCAGGCAGCTCTTAAGCTCAAGTGGGCCACATGACTGGAAACAATAAACAAGGGCTTTTTACCATTTAAACCTTTTTAGGGTCGACCATGATATTTATATGTAATCTAAAGCATTCATGAAGTAGCCCAACTGTTTATAAGGTCATTCTCACTTAGATGAACCAAAAGAATAAAAATATTAGCATGATCCAAACCTTTTATGGCCCTACAAATATTTTAATGGTGGACATACAATCTCAACTATTTTCATGTGCCCCACTTGACCTTTGGATCTTCCTCATTTTTTAAGTCATTCTATAAAATAAGCCAGCGAAATATATGGACCAGGTGGATTTCTCACGGACACCATGTTGGGCCACACCTAGCTTCGGACCGATGGACGCAGAAGCATCGAGGTATGCTGATTACATTAAATACTTTAAAAGATGCGTGTTTTAAAAATTAAACTAAAAGTTTGGCAATTTTTTTAATTATCTAGAAAAAGAAGAGATTTCTTTATGAATTCCTGTTCTTTTAGTTCATTGATAATGAAAAAAAAAAAATACAAGACCAGCCTACTTTGGTAGTTATTCAAACAAGCCCTCCAGAAATAGAATCTAAAAAAACACTTGGACTTTTAACTGACGAAAAGTAAACCAAAAGGACCGCTAAGATCTAAAACGATGATTTTGTTGGATTCCACAAAACAAACCACTTTCGATTGATATGGAGGGCCCATCGTGATGTTTCTATGATATCTATACCATCCGTTCATTTGGCTCTACATGTTAAGAGCTCATAGAGGTCTTGGAGCATGATGATATTTGTCTTCTATTCATCTTATGTGCGAACAAGCCAATGAACGGTTGGATCTCATGGTAAATAGGTAGTTAGGTTAGTCAATAAGGTTAGGTAATTTTTTAAGTATGGGATTTCAACGGCATGAGTTGTGTTGACTAACGGCTTCAAAGATCGGTATATACGTGTAAAATATTAAGTTTCAGAGAAATATGCTAAAAATAGGCTTTTATATGAAAAAATAAAAAGAAGAAAAGACAAGGATAGACTTCTATCATACGTGCACTCGTAGGATTGCGTTGGGCTGGGCTTGTTCATTATTGAATCAAACACTTGCAACCCCAATAGATAGGCTAATTAAGATTGGATTTGTGAGAATTGGCTACCTTTTTCACTACCAAATGATGCTATAATCAGACAATTTAGAAGGAAATGGTTAGTCTTTCCAAACGAGAGTATTTTTTACCTCATCTAAGGAAATTTTTTTCAATAGTGGTAGTGTGTTTTGTGTTTCTCAATAGTACACACTACAAGAAAAGCCACTTTTACCAACGAAACTTTTCGTAGGTAAAAGTCTGATTTTCGTAGGCAAAGGATTTTGCCCGCCAAAATTTTCGTTGGCAAATTTCTTGCTACGAGGGGGAAAGCTTTTACCCACGAAAAAAAAAAAAGTTGGTAAAGATAAGACTTTTGCCAACGAAATTGTTCGTAGGAAAAACGTTTTACCAATGCTAATTTTCGTTGGTAAAAAATTGATAAAACTTTTTACCTACGACCACTTTTGTAGGCAAAATTATTTACAACAGTTTTTAGCTACCACCAATTTCGTAGCC
This sequence comes from Magnolia officinalis, assembly GCA_021015155.1. Classification (NCBI taxonomy): domain Eukaryota; kingdom Viridiplantae; phylum Streptophyta; class Magnoliopsida; order Magnoliales; family Magnoliaceae; genus Magnolia; species Magnolia officinalis. Next base: position 29,014,959 of record JAJHSJ010000004.1, on the reverse strand, counting down.
AAAAATATTTAAAGACTTTTTACCTACAAATATTTTGGTAGCTAAAAGTAATTAAAACACTTTTTACCTACCAAAAACTTCGTAGTGTGTTATTTAAAAGTTTTTTTACCTACCAAACACTTCGTATATTTACAAGATTTTTACCTACCAACAATTTCGTAGCTAAAACTATTAAAAACACTTTTTACCTACCACTAATTTTGTAGCGAAAAATATTTACAAAACTTTTACAAGACTTTTACCCACAAATATGTTCGTAGGTAAAAACCTTTAGAAAACTTTCACCTACAACTAATTTCGTAGCCAAAAATTCTTTTACCTACGTATATTTGCGTAGGTAAAAATAGTTACCTAACATTTAGCTACAAAAATTTTAGTAGGTAGAAACATGGATGAGAATTTTAACAACGAAACGGTTGGTAGGTAAAAGCTTGGATGAGACTTTTGCCTACGAAAATATTCGTAGGCAAAAAATATGATGGAGCTTTTACCTATGAATATTTTCGTAGGTAAAAGTTTTTTTTTTTTTTTTTTTTTTTTGCAATTTCCAGCACAAAATTCTTGATATACACCTGATATACACCTGTTACAATATAAACCTGTTATGTAATATATTTCATCATATTCCACAATCACATCCATTTAACTCCAAAATACATAAATAAATTCATCCAAACATAAATTACATCATGCATAAATACATATAAGTTTAATATCATAAATAAAATACAAAAAATCACAAAGATGGAGGCAGAGGTGGTGGGGCATCGATGGGTAAGCGTGCGGCGAGAGCCTGAAACATATCCGCTATCCGTCGCTCATGCTCCACCTGCATCTCCTCCATCCTCCTCTCCTGCTCCTCCCTCAGCCTCGCATGCTCCTCTATCCTCATCCTCTCCTGCTCCTCCCTCAACCTCGCCTGCTCCTCCATCCTCCTCCTCTCCTGCTCCTCTCTCTCCCTCGTCAGCTCCTCCATCCTCCTCTGCTGCTCCTCCATCTGCCTCTCCAGCTGCTCTCTGATGTCATTGACGACGACCTGTAGTTGTTGAACCTCTCTCTGCGATATCAGCTCGGTGGGTGGCACTATCGCCAACGACGCTGGATCGGGTGGAGGCAACTCTAGCGGGTGCCATGAGCTTGGCACCATGGCCAAGCCCACGCGCGTATCCAGAACGGGTGCCAAGCACCTCACTCAGGATCTCTGGCTCACTCCGCTGAGTACCATCGGGAGTGGGCTGACTGCGTAAGGTGTCCATCGCCGCCTGTAATGAAAACATATGAATTTTTTCAAAAAAATGACATTATTATAATTTAATGCAATTAAATTTGACAATGTAAGAATTTTTACCCAAATCTCGCCGGCACTGGGATGTACCCAAGATCCCGTCGCCTGCCGACAGTGAGTCCCTTTGTAGAGGTCTATTGGTCCGGGCTCCTGACCAGTGACGGAATCTCGCTGCGCAATCGAAAGGACAATAGAGTTAATATAAAATGCATTTCTAGAATATATCAACCTAATAATTACTAGTAATTTCTTACCATGTCGTGACGAATTTGTACAAATGACTTTGAACCAGCTACGTGGTTCACTGCTAACTTTCTCCTGTTGTTAGAATTTATTTTGCTCCTCTTCTGAATACATTATTCATAATACATTGTTATTAATTGCGAATTTAATTGTTACCTTAAAGATATTGTAAATATGTAAATATTACCTGAAAAGAATCAGACGAAAATCTATCGCAGAGTATCTGCCAGTCATCACGGGTCACGTGCGGCGGTGCGGACAGTGCGCCCTTCTCATTGCTCACGCACTGCTTGTACCGCTTATGTAACAAGGAGCGGTACTATTTGAACCGCTCCTTGATCATGTCGTCAACGGCAAAGGAAACGTGCGGAACACTCAAATTCAATTCAAATTTATCCTGCAATTTCGTAAATAATAGATTAAGGCAATAAACTTATAAAGAAAATAACTTAACCGTAAATAAACTTTTATCAAATAAACTAAGATTTATAAGTATCGGTTTAGGTTTAGGTTAAGGTTAAGGTTAAGATTAAAAGGTTAAGGTTTAGGTTTAGGTATAAGTTATAGGTAGGTTATAGGCTATATAGCTTTGGGGAATTGAGAATAGGTTAAGGTTTAGGTTAACGAAATCGGGTTCGGGTTTAGGTTTGGGTTTCCATGTTTAGGCTTAGGTTTAGGTTAGGGAGTTGAGATTAGGATTAGGTTTAGGTTTAGGGTTAGGGAATTGGGAACACATTTAGGTTTTAGGTTTAGGTTTAGGTTTAGGTTTTAGGTATAGGTTTTAGGTTATACATGTAGGGAACTGAGAATAGGTTAAGGTTTAGGTTTAGGAACGGGTTCGGGATCGGGTTTTGCTTTCGGTTTTCAGGTTTAGGTTTAGGTTTAGGTTAGGGTGTTGAGAATAGGATTAGGTGTAGGTTTAGGTTGAGGGATTTGAGAACACATTTAGGCTTTAGGTTTAGGTTTAGATTTTGGTTTAGGTTTTAGGTCTAGGTTATAGGTTATAGTTGTAGGGAACTGAGAATAGGTTAAGGTTTAGGTTTAGGGAATCGGGTTTGGGTTCGGGATCGGGTTTTGGTTTGGGTTTTCAAGTTTAGGTTTAGGTTTAGGTTAGGGTGTTGAGAATAGGATTAGGTGTAGGTTTAGGTTGAGGGAATTGAGAACACATTTAGGATTTAGGTTTAGGTTTAGGTTTTAGGTCTAGGTTATAGGTTATAGTTGTAGGGAACCGAGAATAGGTTAAGGTTTAGGTTTAGGAACGGGTTCGGGATCGGGTTTTGCTTTGGGTTTTCAGGTTTAGGTTTAGGTTTAGTTTAGGGTGTTGAGAATAGGATTAGGTGTAGGTTTAGGTTGAGGGATTTGAGAACACATTTAGGCTTTAGGTTTAGGTTTTAGGTCTAGGTTATAGGTTATAGCTGTAGAGAACTGAGAATAGGTTAAGGTTTAGGTTTAGGAAATCGGGTTCAGGTTCGGGATCGGGTTTTGCTTTGGGTTTTCAAGTTTAGGTTTAGGTTTAGGTAAGGGTGTTGAGAATAGGATTAGGTGTAGGTTTAGGTTGAGGGAATTGAGAACACATGTAGGATTTAGGTTTAGGTTTTAGGTCTAGGTTATAGGTTATAGCTGTAGGGAACTGAGAATAGGTTAAGGTTTAGGTTTAGGAACGGGTTCGGGATCAGGTTTTGCTTTGGGTTTTCAGGTTTAGGTTTAAGTTAGGGTGTTGAAAATAGGATTAGGTGTAGGTTTAGGTTGAGGGATTTGAGAACACATTTAGGCTTTAGGTTTAGGTTTAGATTTAGGTTTAGGTTTTAGGTCTAGGTTATAGGTTATAGCTGTAGGGAACTGAGAATAGGTGTAGGTTTAGGTTTAGGAAATCGGGTTCGGGTTCGGGATCGGGTTTTGCTTTGGGTTTTCAAGTTTAGGTTTAGGTTTAGGTTAGGGTGTTGAGAATAGGATTAGGTGTAGGTTTAGTTTGAGGGAATTGAGAACACATGTAGGATTTAGGTTTAGGTTTAGGTTTAGGTTTTAGGTCTAGGTTATAGGTTATAGCTGTAGGGAACTGAGAATAGGTTAAGGTTTAGGTTTAGGGAATCGGGTTTGGGTTCGGGATCGGGTTTTCCTTTGGGTTTTCAGGTTTAGGTTTAGGTTTAGGTTAGGTGTTGAGAATAGGATTAGGTGTAGGTTTAGGTTGAGGAAATTGAGAACACATTTAGGCTTTAGGTTTAGGTTTAGGTTTAGGTTTAGGTTTTAGGTCTAGGTTATAGGTTATAGCTGTAGGGAACTGAGAATAGGTTAAGGTTTAGGTTTAGGGAATCGGGTTTGGGTTCAGGATCGGGTTTTGCTTTGGGTTTTCAGGTTTAGGTTTAGGTTTAGGTTAGGGTGTTGAGAATAGGATTAGGTGTAGGTTTAGGTTGAGGGAATTGAGAACACATTTAGGCTTTAAGTTTAGGTTTAGGTTTAGGTTTTAGGTCTAGGTTATAGGTTATAGTTGTAGGGAACTGAGAATAGGTTAATGTTTATGTTTAGGAAATTGGGTTTGGGTTCGGGATCGGGTTTTGCTTTGGGTTTTCAGGTTTAGGTTTAGGTTTAGGTTAGGGTGTTGAGAATAGGATTAGGTGTAGGTTTAGGTTGAGGGATTTGAGAACACATGTAGGCATTAGGTTTAGGTTTAGGTTTAGGTTTTAGGTCTAGGTTATAGGTTATAACTGTAGGGAACTGAGAATAGTTAAGGTTTAGGTTTAGGAAATCGGGTTTGGGTTCGGGATCGGGTTTTGCTTTGGGTTTTCAAGTTTAGGTTTAGGTTTAGGTTAGGGTGTTGAGAATAGGATTAGGTGTAGGTTTAGGTTGAGGGAATTGAGAACACATTTAGGATTTAGGTTTAGGTTTAGGTTTAGGTTTTAGGTCTAGGTTATAGGTTATAGTTGTAGGGAACCGAGAATAGGTTAAGGTTTAGGTTTAGGAACGGGTTCGGGATCGGGTTTTGCTTTGGGTTTTCAGGTTTAGGTTTAGGTTTAGTTTAGGGTGTTGAGAATAGGATTAGGTGTAGGTTTAGGTTGAGGGATTTGAGAACACATTTAGGCTTTAGGTTTAGGTTTAGATTTAGGTTTAGGTTTTAGGTCTAGGTTATAGGTTATAGCTGTAGGGAACTGAGAATAGGTGTAGGTTTAGGTTTAGGAAATCGGGTTCGGGTTCGGGATCGGGTTTTGCTTTGGGTTTTCAAGTTTAGGTTTAGGTTTAGGCTAGGGTGTTGAGAATAGGATTAGGTGTAGGTTTAGGTTGAGGAAATTGAGAACACATTTAGGCTTTAGGTTTAGGTTTAGGTTTAGGTTTAGGTTTTAGGTCTAGGTTATAGGTTATAGCTGTAGGGAACTGAGAATAGGTTAAGGTTTAGGTTTAGGGAATCGGGTTTGGGTTCGGGATCGGGTTTTGCTTTGGGTTTTCAGGTTTAGGTTTAGGTTAGGGAGTTGAGAATAGGATTAGGTGTAGGTTTAGGTTGAGGGATTTGAGAACACATTTAGATCTTAGGTTTAGGTTAAGGTTTAGGTTATAGGTAGATTATAGCTATAGGGAATTGAGAATCGGTTATGGTTTAGTTTTTGGAAATTGGGTTTGGGTTCGGGATCTGGTTTTGCTTTGGGTTTTCAAGTTTAGGTTTAGATTTAGGTTAAGGAGTTGAGAATAGGATTAGGTGTAGGTTTAGGTTGAAGGATTTGAGAACACATTTAGGTCTTAAGTTTAGGTTAAGGTTTAGGTTATAGGTAGGTTATAGGTTATAGCTGTAGGGAATTGAAGATAGGTTAGCGGTGTGGTACCTGCAAATACAAATATAAACTCGGCCTGTCCAAAGGGCCAGGCCCTTCCAATGCTGTCCATAGGAAATGGACAGCTTCATCATGGTCATTATAGCGGTTCCCACCTTCCAGAAACCCCCGCTCATCCGGATAGCTCCGACGCACATCCGGGTCTGCTCCATTAATCTCGAGCAAATACATAAACATGGCCTGTCCAAATGGCCAGGCCCCTCCAATGCTGTCCATAGGAAATGGACAGCTTCATCATGGTCATTATAGCGGTTCCCACCTTCCAGAGACAGGAGCTTCGAGTAAGATTTTTGGAGCTCCTTGATGAGAGCACAAAACTCCCACAGTCACCATGTAATAAACTAATACATAGGTGTTTTATGTAACATACCAAGAACTAATACAATAAAAGAAAAATGGAACTGCCTTAGAATGTATTCATTAATGCATTATAGATTTTTTTTTTATTGCATGGTATCGTTGCCTCTGAGACTTCAATAAGAATTTGTAAATTCAAATTCCATGCCATTGACCAAAGTTATTGTTTCCTTTCAATGGAACATTCTAGAAACTTTCAATCAAATATTTAAGATGTTGAAAACATTATCATAAAATTTTCAAATTCTAAAATTGGTGATTCTATACCGTCCATGATGTTAGACAGGAGCTTCGAGTAAGATTTTTGGAGCATCTTTCATCTATGGAAGAGTGTATCAAAACAAAGTTTGGATTTCAGAACTACTAGCCCCACTTTTTTCACGCATTAAGATACTTGGACTGAATGCATTAGAAGCCTATACTAGCCCCACTTGTTTCACTCTTCCATGTGCACGTGGTGGCCCACCAAATCAATGACTTTACTTGCCCTGGATGACTTCCACAATTTCCAAAAAAAATGAGTTCCAAAGTATGCAGTTTTTAAAATCATGAATCAATCATTTATTTTAATTGAGTTGGAAGTTTGGAACCTGATGATTAAGTGATTTTCGATGCATGGACCATCCACATCGAGGCCTATCATATTCAACAGTTTCAATCCCTAAACCATTGAATTTACTTGTATCAACTGAAAATCCAAACAGTAATTTACATCCTTTCAGCCCAAGAATGTATAGCTATAAATTATTTAGAGGGATTTCATTTGCAGCTAAAAGTTCAACATTATAGCCATTAGGCTGCAAATGATTTGCAGGTAAATGAAATCACAGCTTTTCAGAGGGATTTCATATGCAGCTAAAAGCTGGAAATGATTTACAGGTATTTTTCAGCATCCAAACACTGCCTGTCAATCATTTACCTTTATTTCATTTACAGCTAGTTCAATTTACAAGCATCTAAACTGGCCCAAACCCAATCCTATATTCATCAAACTCCAACCAATATCATTAAAAAAATCAGAAGTCACAGAAATTACAGAAAGAAAAGAAAACACAACTCATGCACTTTCTCATCATGCTTTCGACTCAAGTCAACCAAAATAACAGGAAATTACATGTAAAAAATAGAAAAAACCCAACTCAAATAGAAATCCTTTTTCAATCCAATCAAATGTAAGAAAAAAAAATCCAAATCCCAATAAAACCAAACAGAAATGGGAATATATATATATATATATATTTATATATATCATTTTTTTCATCCAAAGCAATAGAACAATCCAAGAACTGAAAAGGGTTTTGGAATGACCTTGAATTGAACCCCAATCTGTGAAGGAAATCCCTCGAAACGCTAGATTTCTGAAGGAGTGGCTTGAAGAGATGGGAAGCCAACGAGGAGGATTGTAGGGTTTCGAAGATGGGGAGTCTTTCTGATGTGGACTGCGTCCAGAGGACGCGGATTGCCTAAAGTTCCTGCTGTCGGGTGGGGCCCACCGTGATGTTAGTGAGAAATCCACGCCGCCCATCCGTTTTGCCAGCTCACGGTAATACAATGGGGCGCGGATTAGCTACTGACAGGTTGAGTAGCGAGACTCGCTACTGAAGTGGCGTCACCAAGTTCTGTGGGCCCCACTATGATGTATGTGTTGTATCCACACCGTCCATCCATTTTGAGATATCATTTTAATTAAGGCATGAGCGGAAGAAACGAGGTAGATAAAAATCTGTAGTGGACCTCAACATTTTTGGCTCATTGCTCACCAATGTAGTGACAACCGGTGCACAGTCCCAATCACTATAAATAAATAGAAAACGAGATGCGAAAATCTTATTTAAGGCATGCATTTGTAAAACTAAAGCTTTTACATATATTCCAACCATCCACATTCAAAAGAAAAGAAAAAAAAAATCTGTTCAAGAAACACACCAGTAAGCATCAATGAACAAGAACATCTCAAGTTAGCTAGAACATAGCCTCTTCAATCCCTCAATCAAATCTCTATCGCAATATCAAATGGAAAGATAAGGCGTAAAAACACAAGGGATTTGCTTGCACACTATTATTGTAAGACATGCTCTATGGCACTGAAATCGCAGGAAATTAAAAACTGCGAAGATTTCATAAATATCACGATAATATCAGTAAATTACGGGTGTGTTTGGTTGCACCAAATATCATGAGATTTCACAATATTTCACGATTAATCAGTCTAATTAGGTGCAACATATAGTGAAATTTCACAAAATTTGGTGCAATCAAATACAGCCTAATTTTCCCTGAAAATATTGTAAGATTCTCAAAATCTCGTTGATATTTGTCACAATGCTCAAAACACACCAAACACCAAAATCACATCCAAAAACACCAAAATCACACCAAATCCCTTCACAAAACAAATACCCATTACAATGATCAGTCCATGAAATTTGCCCTAATAGATCCATAAACTCCACCACTCGATCTGTCCGAAAAAAACAAATCGGCCCATCCAGAACCAAAATCTAGTAAATTCTAACATCACTCAGCGACTTATAAATTAAAACTAGTTCAGAAAAAAATAAATAATAATAATAATAAAGCAACAATGAAAATTAAAGCACACAAGCATCAAATCTGAAGAAATGCATCTGAATATTGAAAGTCAACCATTTAAAACATCACCAAAATCATGATTTTCAAGTCACATATACTTGCTCCATGATCCATGGATTTACAGTCTTAGACAACCGGAATGGGAAAAAAGCATATTTCAATAAATCAAACAAAATCAAGAAAATTAGTTAAATTAGTTCTAAAACTCTAACCAAAATAACCCCCAAAATTATTTTTTAAAAAAAAAAAAACAGCATAGCCTATCTAAAAAGACAATAAAAATCCAAGTTAAAAAAATTTCAAATCAAGGGATTTCAGCCTTACATTTATACCAACAGATCCAGCCCCCCTCCCATAAAAAAAAAAAAAAATCCTAATAATAATAATAATAATAACTGGCAATCCTTTGAAATGAAAGATGTACTGTTGCATATATGAAAATAGAGATGAAATTTACAAAGAGAAGGGTTAGAAAATACGAAAATGAGAACATTTAAGAGAGTTTTGGGAATGGAAATGGCATACCTTTTATTGTAGAAAAAAGCATCGATTTGGGGATTTAGGGATTTGGTGATTTAGGGATATGATGAAGTTATAGAGATTGAGAGAGAGAGAGAGAGAGCTGTCAACCGAGCTTTAGAGAGGGCGGTGGAGAGAGGGCGTTGTGGAGAGAGAGAGAGAACATTGAGAGAGACAGAGAGACAGGGAGAGAGGGCACGGTGGAGAGAGGGTGCGGTGGCGCAGTGGAGAGAGGACCGAGAGAGAGAGAGAGAGAGAGAGAGAGAGAGAGAGAGAGAGTACAGAGAGCGAGAGAGAGAACAGAGAGAGAGAGAGTACAGAGAGCGAGAGAGAGAACAGAGAGAGAGAGAGTACAGAGAGCGAGAGAGAGAGATTACAGAGAGCGAGAGAGAGTGAGAATGAGAGAGTACAGAGAGCGAGAGAGACTTAAGTCTCTCTCGCGCGTGCGGGTGCGGGTCACGTGGTCGGTGCTCTGTGGGCCCCACCATAATGTATGTGTTTCATCCCTGCCGTCCATCTATTTTTCCATTTCATTTTTTGATATGAGACAAAAAATGAGGTACATCCCAATCTCAACTGGACCACATTATAGGAAACCGTGTTGAATGAGCGTCAACCATTAAAAACCTTTTGGGAGCCCTATAAAGTTTTGGATCAATCCGATATTTTTTTTCCCTTCATCTGGGCCTGTATGACCTAATCAACAAATTGGATGTCAAATAAAAAGTACAGTGGGCCTTAGGTGGGTTTTAATGGTCTGAACAATTAGTATTGACCGTTTAGATGGTCTAGATTATAATATCAATGGTCTAGTTGATTTGGATCATAGTATCGATGATATAGATGGTATAAATCATCAAAAGCAATGGTTTGGATATTCTTGATCATAATTTCAGCAGCTCGAATGGTTTAGATCATAATATTAACAGTCAAAATAGTATAGGTCACGATATAAATAATATTAATAGTTTGTATCATAATGCTGATGGTCTAGATTGTCTAGATCAAAATTTCAATGGTTCGGATGGTCTACATCATAATATCAACAGCTTGGATTATCTGGATCCTAATAGCAATGGTTTGGATGGTATAGATCATTGGTAGCCGTTAAAATGTTGGATGGTATATACAAATTCTGTTTGGATGGTATAGATCATAATTTCAATGCACCGTTAATGCAGGTGACCACCAATTGGGCTGGGTCCCACAAAAGACCACTTGTGATGGGTCGATCGCCGATTGTGAATCCGTCGCCGAATTCTCCATGGATTTCGAGATCAACCGCCGCATCCTCAAAAATGTTACTGTGGGCCCCTATAAATTTTTTAATGGTGAAAATCCTTATCCTTGCTGCTATTTTTATCGAGGTCAAACCTTCGTTTATGATTCGTTTTTGGCGTAATAGTCTAAAATGATCTCAAAAAAAAAAATGGATGAATAACGTGGATATAGGAAATGCATAATTGTGGGGCATATAACTTTAATTTCATTTGAACCAAAGCTCGAGAAGAGTCGGTGCTCTTCTTAGCACTAAACGAACCTACACTGGCTATATATATAGCTGGTGTGTGGTACACTAGCCAATCAACTTCCATGGTAGACTCACAAGAGTTTCAACAACAGGTCAAGGGTATAAGGGTTTAAAATACTCATAGGTGGGATTGGTTAGTGTACCACATGGTACTACTGTATAGCTGATGTGGGTAGCTGTCGGGCGTTGACACTAGAGACCAGCAATTTCATTTATTGACTTTAGTGATTATACTTTTAACCAAGCTAGTCATCTTTTTTACTATCTCAATCAAAAGTAAACTCCACAAAATTCTTGCAAACCTCTTAATACAACATGACAACAATGTTAGGGGCCCACCATAACGAATCATGTGGCCCGCCATTTTAATTTAGAGGTTTTTGGGTGGTTGTCCATTGCCTTCCATGCATTGGACCAACTGATGAATGGGTAGACCTGATTTTTGGGTGCATTCAGTAATCATGGTGGGGCTCATATGATGAGTGGGTTGGATGAGATGCAAACAAGACGGTGGTCCTCAGACAGGCAGTTGAGTAACATTTATAGGTAATCAATTAAATAACAATTGAACAACTTCTGTAGAAGATAAAGCCTAGTGCAAAAATTGATGAAATTCGTTCCATGGGGAGGGTCTGTTTTGGGGTCTTAAAACTGTTTAATATTTAAGGGTGTTTTTTTTTTCATTACTATTTTTTTAAGCTTGCATTCTGGTACATTTTTTAAAAATGTTTTTCATTAACATACTTAATTATTTAACATATTTTTCATTTCAATACCTTCGGTTGGATTTCCTTAACAACGATCAGATTATGTAGCTTAGTTTTTATACATGACAAAAACCTGCTCCTATTTTTTGGAAACGGTCCTATTTCAGCGAAGTAGAGTTCATCAAAAGGGTTCTACCATTTAGACTATCTGGCCAAAATCAAGCTGTCTATTGCTTCCAACCCTATGGCCCACTAGAAGAGAGGACTGGCCCAACTGTCAATTTCAGACATCAAAATTTACATAATAGACCCACCGAAGGACGGCTTGGATTTGATACCCAGGAAGCACACTCATCATGTGAGCCCCACCATGATTATCGAATGCGCCCAAAAATCAGGTCTACCCATTCATCAGTTGGTCCGATGCATGAAAGGCAATGGACAACCACCCAAAAACCTCTAAATTAAAATGGCGGGCCACATGACGGTTGGATCCACCTAACCAAGCTAGTTATCTTTTGAGATCATTTTAGACTATTACGCCAAAAACGAATCATATACAAAGGTTTGACCTCGATAAAAATAGCAGCAAGGATAAGGATTTTCACTATTAAAAAATTTATAGGGGCACACCATAACATTTATTTTCCATCCAATCTGTTAATAAAGTCACAAATAAATTTATAGGGGCCCACCATATTTTTTACGATGTCTTCACATAGTTTTAAATGGTATGGCCCACTTGAGTTTCATTTACCGATGATTTTTGAGATATCTCATAACCTAAAGGAGACACATCAATTCCACGGTGTTGATGTTCGACAGACATCATGATGGGGCCCACAAAACTTACTAACATCAATTCTTAGGTTTTTACGAGGTCAGTAAGTTGGGTCACAATTTTAACCATAATATTTGGCCCATTTTACATGTCTAATTCATTCACTGATCTATTTTACTGATTAATACTCTCAATTTGACAAGTTACTTGCCTCAATTAAGCTACATATGAGAAAGATATTGGGCATACAAGATTGATCAACAATTTTAATGAAATTTGATTTAAACATCTGAAGTTATTTACTCTTTAATTTAAACTGATTAGATTGTCCAAAAATGATTAAAGATTCAATTAGTGGGTGTGCCTAATAATTTAGTAATTTTATTTTTCACAAATAAATTTAACATTTTTTTTAAAGGTATATATATATTTTTTACTCTTTTAAATAAATAGCATTTTATTATAAAATATTTCAAAAATATTTTAAAAACAAATTTTGAGTTTTTAATTTATTTGCAAAATCTCAAAAAACTTCTCATATTTTAATTTTTTTTCAAAAATTTCAAAATGGCAAATTTTCTCTTCAATAGGATTATTTTGTTCTCAAAATATTACTTAAAACATATTTAAAATTTTGTAACTTTTAAATATTCTATTTCATGTGATATTACAAATTAATTAAATACTACCTTTTAATTATATATGTATATATATATATATATATATATATATATATATATATATATATATATATATATATATATATACACACACACACACACACACATTTAGGTTACAGACAAAAATGAAATAAATATTTAGGAAAAACTTTTCCCGACGAAAATTTTCGTCGGCGAAAGTCTTACCGCCAACATTTTTCAACAGGTGGCAAAAGTGAAAAGATTTTTAAGACCCTTTAGCTACGAATATTTTCGTAGCCGAAGGTGAGTGCGAGACCTTTTACCTACGAATTTCAATTTCGTAGGAAAATGTGAAGTTTTTGAATTTTTGTGGATAACAGACCCTTTAGCTACGAATATTTTCGTAGGCGAAGATAGGTTTTGCCTACATAAGCCGATTTCGTAGGCAAATGTAAAGTTTTTGATTTTTTTGTTCTTTAGAAAAGTCCAAGAGCCGGTACAAATACTTTTATCCATAGGTGAAATTAAGAATATATTCGTATATAAAGATGGCTTTTAGCTACGAAATTCGATTTCGATGGTAAAAGTAAATTCAAGACACGCTTTCAATTTTTACGGCGGGCAGGGGCACACATGGTTCGGTTTCGGTTTTGAAACTAGAACCGAGTGACCAAGGATGTAGATGAATGGATCCTGCCAGCTGTCGATATGGACCGTCAATGTGAAGGGGGCCACCTTTATTTCTCTTCCCTTTTGGAACCGGATCCGAACCGTGTGCACCCCTAACGGCGGGGGAGCGAAAAAATCAAATGACCCTTTAGCTACGAAATTTTATTTCGTAGGTAAAAGTAAATTCAAAACAAGGATGGCTTTTAGCTACGCAATTTGTTTTCGTAGGTAAAAGTAAATTCAAAACATGGTAAATATGGCTTTTAGCTACGAAATTAGAGTTCGTAGGTAAAAGGGAGCGTTTTCCATTTTTTTGCTTTTTTAAAAATTAAAAACACACTTTAGCTACGAAAATATTCGTAGGTAAAGATGGCTTTTAGCTACGAAATTCGATTTCGTAGGTAAAAGGACCTACGAAATTAAATTTCGTAGGTAAAAGTAAACTTTGGAAATTTATAAATTGAAAAGACCATTTAGCTACGAATATTTTCGTAGGTAAATATGTGTTTTACCTTAGGGAAAGGTTGGGTTTTCTATCCAAAAAAGTCAAAGGACCCTTTACCTACGAAAATTTTCGTAGGTAAAGATGCCTTTTACCTACGAAATTCGGTTTCGTCGGTAAAAGTAGGCTTTTCGGTAAAAGTCATCTTCACCTACAAAAAAAAGTTTCGTAGGTAAAAACCATATTTCTTGTAGTGACAATAATTGATGGAAAATATCAAAATTATAGGTTAGAAATTGTCAATTTTATTGATTTGTATTTAAATATTAATACAATTGACAAATAAATAAAATAAACAGAGAAAAAATATAAATATCTATAATCGTTTGGATGGACTAACAAAGGAAAATTGTCAATAGGATGTGACTCATATCAACAGGATCCCCATCCTAGATAATCTTTATATACTTGATGAGCATACTGCTTCGACCATATGTGTCACTCAGGTTAGTAATATGTATTGCTCCTTACAATGTCTCATCTGCTATGTCATTCAACTTTTAGCAGAGATAGGGTAAAATGTTGAGAAGTGGAGCCACATGCGCGGATTTCGTGTCGCAATTCCTTTCGCAATTCGGATGCGGAAAGGAGTTTCGCAGATTTCGTGTCCCAAGTCCTTTCGCAACTAGGATGCGGAAAGGAGTTTCGCAGATTTCGTATCGCAAGTCCTTTCGCAACTGGGATACAGAAAGGGAAGTTGCCAAAACTATAAATTGGGGTCCCTAGGGCTATTCTAGGGTTAAGGTGAATATTGAAAAATATTTCTAAGGTGTGTGCAAGGGATTTTCTCTGTACTTCCAAGGGAGAGGTTAGTATATTGCCTTGTAATCTTCGTTCTTCATAGTGGAAGTTTGCATCCGTGGTTTTTTTTACCCTAGATTGGAGTTTTTCCACGTATATCTTGTCTTGTGGTTTGTTTTGGATTGCTTTGATCTGTTTCTAGTTTATATTTCTTCCTGTTTATCGTTTGTGGGTGAGGCCTGAGATTGATCTAGGCTCACTGCGTTGTTGGCGTGTTGCGCAACAACTGATATCAAACCTATTGGTTTAGTTCTATTGGGAGCGATGACGGAAGAAGAGAAAACTAGAATTGAGAAGTTTGATGGTTCAAACTTTGCCTTCTGGAAGATGCAGATGGAGAATTATTTATATCAGAAAGACCTCTATATTCCCACTACAAAAAAGAGGGATTTTAGCGACGAAACTACTTTTCGTCGTCAAAAGTCATTTTTAGCGACGAAATAAATTTTCGTCACTAAAAGTGAGCTTTTAGCGACGAAACTTTTAGCGACGAAAATTTTCGTAGCTAAAAATAGTACATTAAACTTTTAGCAACGAAAATTTTCGTCGCTAGTGGAATAAATTTCTTTTGGCTGCGAAAATTTTCGCAGCTAAAAATACTATATGAGACCTTTAGTGACGAAAATTTTCGTCGCTAAAGACTCGGAACATTTTCTTAAATTTTTAGCGGCAAAAATTTTCGCTGCTAAAAATAAACTAACATATCTTTTAGCGACAAAACTTTTCGTCGCCGAAGGTTTCTTTTTTTCAAAAAAATATTCCAGTTCAAAATCCGTACAAAATTTCTGATATACACCTGTTAACAATTAATTTCATCATATTCATCCTGATATAAACATTTTATCATATTCACTATATAAACTTTTAGCGGCGAAAATTTTTGTCGCTAAAAAACACTATTCAAAACTTTTAGCAGCGAAACGTTTCGCGACTAGAAATTTTCAAAATATGTCTGTTTTTAGTAGCGAAAATTTTCGCTGCTAAAACTAAACTAGCATATCTTTTAGCGACGAAAATTTTCGTCACCAAAAGTTTCTTTTTAAAAAAATATTCTAGCTCAAAATCCGTACAAAATTCCTGATATACATCTGTTAACAATATATTCCATCATATTCACATTCACATCCACCTAAACCCAAACTATATAAAGTTTTAGCGGCGAAAATGTTCGTCGCTAAAAAATACTATACAAGACTTATCCAACTAAAAAAAAATATTTCAACTCAAAATCCGTACAAAATTTCTGATATACATCGGTTAACAATATATTCCATCATATTCATATTGACATTCACATCCATCTAAACCCAAACTACAAAGTTTTAGCGGCAAAAATGTTCGTCGCTAAAAAATATTATACAAGACTTTTAGCAGCGAAAATTTTCGTTGCTAAAAATAAACTGACATATCTTTTAGCAACGAAAATTTTCGTCGCCAAAAGTTTCTTTTAAAAAAAATATATATTCCACTCAAAATCCGTACAAAATTCCTGATATACATCTGTTAATAGTATATTCCATCATATTCACATTCACATCCATCTAAACTCAATCTAAATAAAGTTTTTATTCGATCCTCTAGGAGGAAAAGAGAAGAAACCAGAAAAGATGACAGATGATGAATGGTTTTTATTAGATAGGAAGGCTTTAGGAACGATCCGACTCTCTTTATCTAAGAGCGTCACCTTCAATATATCCAACGCAAAAACTACAAAAGAATTAATGGAAGCCCTAACCACCATGTATGAAAAGCCCTCAACATCTAACAAGGTTCATCTTATGAAACAGCTATTCAACATGAAGATGTCAGATGGTGGGAGCGTGACTGAACATCTAAACAAGTTCAATACAGTCACAAGCCAGTTGGAATCCGTTGGCATTGTTTTTGAGGATGAGGTCAGAGCATTATTGATCTTATCCAGTTTGCCAGACAGATGGGATAGTTTGGTGATTGCTGTGAGCAATTCTTCAGGGTCGACAAAGCTAAAATTTGATGATGTGGCCGGTCTAATTCTCAGCGAAAAATCTAGAAGAAAGGCATCAGGAGTTTTAGGGGATTCAGGGAATGCTCTAAACGTTGAAGGAAGAGGAAGATCGCTGAACAAAGGAGACAATAAACACGGGCGTTCTAAGTCGAGGAAGAAGTCCAAGGGACCGAAAGACAAAGATGAGTGTTGGCATTGCGGCAAGAAAGGACACATGAAACTTGATTGCAGGGTGCTTAAGAAACAAAAAGGAAGCTCTCAAGGCGGGAAAGATTCAGTGAATCTATCTAAGGAGAGTGACACAGAGGCGTTGATCTTGTCTCTTGATGAGAGGAATGAGTCTTGGGTTATAGACTCGGGTGCTTCGTTTCATGTCACTTCATGTAAGGAAGTTCTGCGTAACTATGTATCAGGTGACTTCGGGAGAGTCTACCTGGGTGATGATGAGTCATGCAGTATTGTTGGAAGGGGAGACATTCATATAATTCAGAAAGACGGAGCAACGTTGAAATTAAAGGATGTCAAACATGTACCGAGTTTGAGAAGGAATCTGATCTCAGTAGGGCAGTTGGCCGATACCGGTTATGTGACGACATTTACCAGTGATTCCTGGAAGATCACAAAAGGTGCCTTGGTGATATCTCGATGTAAGAAAGAAGGTACTTTGTACGTGACTTTAGGATCGTATAGTTCACTCGCAGTCGCATCAACTGGAGTGAATGGGCAGTTATGACATCAGAGGTTGGGACATATGAGTGAGAAATGGATGAAAGTATTATTGTCAAAAGGGAAACTACCAGGGCTGAAGTCTATTAACTTGAAATTCTGCGAAGACTGCGTGTATGACAAGCAGAAGAGGGTAAGTTTCAAGAAGACGGGATGAGCCCCAAAGACGTATCTGTTGGAGCTTGTACACACTGATGTGTGGGGACCGGCACAGGTATCATCTCTTGGTGACTCACGTTATTTTGTTTCCTTTATTGATGATGCTAGTAGAAAACTGTGGATTTATTTCTTAAAGCACAAATCTGATGTATTTGATGTATTTAAGAAGTGAAAAGTTATGGTAGAAAATGAGACAGGTAAAACAGTAAAATGTCTCAGATCTGATAATGGGGGAGAGTATTTTGACAAGAGGTTTGAGGAGTAATGTGCAGCAAGTGGAATCAAACATCAAAAAATGATTCCAAGTACACCACGACAGAATGGTGTGGCTGATCGCATTAACAGGACCATCCTTGAGAGCGCCAGGAGCATGAGGTTACATGCAGGTTTGCCCAAGACATTTTGGGCAGATGCTGTGAATACCACCGCATATCTCATCAATAGAAGTCCCTCAGCACCATTGGATGGTGGGCTACCAGAAGAAGTGTAGACTGGGAAAGAAGTGAACCATGCACATCTCAGAGTGTTCGGTTGCACTTCATATGTTCACATTGATGCAGAGCACAGAAACAAGTTGGATGCGAAGTCCAGGAGGTGCACGTTTATAGGCTACGAGCAGCATGATTTTGGCTACAGGTTTTGGGATGCAGAAAACAGGAAAATCATCAGAAGAAAGGACGTAGTTTTCAATGAAAAAGTGATGCATAAAGACAGTGTACAGGAAAATAAGGCCGAAAAAAAGGAATTCGTATAGTTGGAAGATTACCGGACACGGGTGTTACAACGTCACAGGATGATCATGCACAGGAGCATTATGAGGCAGAGCCACATGCGCCAGTTGTGAGGAGGTCTACTCGGGAAAGGAGACCCACGGTCCGATATTCACCCTCCTTATATTATCTACAACAGAAGCAGAATATGTTGCTGCTACAGAAGTATACAAGGAGATGGTGTGGATGCAAGGTTTCATGGAAGAGTTGGGTAAGAAGCAAGCAAATTGTAAACTGTACAGTGACAGTCAGAGTGCAATATACTTAGCCAAGAATTCAGCCTTTCATTCAAGGACCAAGCATATTGCCATCAGATATCACTTCATACGTTCGTTACTGGAAGATAGATCGATTGCTCTGGAGAAGATTCATACAAGTGAAAATCCTGCAGATATGTTGACCAAGGCGGTCACACAAGAGAAGCTGAAGCTCTGTTCAGCTTTGATTGGTCTTCAGGCTTGAAGACAGGGAGGTGGTGCACTCCAGATGAAGAAGACAAAGGTTTATGGCGATGTGTCTCCAAGTGGGAGATTATTGAGAAGTAAAACCACATGCGCGGATTTCGTGTCAAAAGTCCTTTCGCAACTGGGATGCAGAAAGGAGTTTCGCGGATTTCGTGTCGCAAGTCCTTTCGTAACTAGGATGCCGAAAGGAGTTTCGCGGATTTCGTATCGCAAGTCCTTTCGCAACTGGGATGCGGAAAGGGAAGTTGCCAAAACTATAAATTGGGGTCCCTAGGGCTATTCTAGGGTTAAGGTGAATATTGAAAAATATTTCTAAGGTGTGGGCAAGGGATTTTCTCTGTACTTCCAAGGGAGAGGTTAGTATATTGCCTTGTAATCTTCGTTCTTCATAGTGGAAGTTTGCATCCGTGGTTTTTTACCCTAGATTGGGATTTTTCCACTTGTATCTTGTCTTGTGGTTTGTTTTGGATTACTTTGATCTGTTTCTAGTTTATATTTCTTCCTGTTTATCGTTTGTGGGTGAGGCCTAAGATTGGATCTAGGCTCACTGCATTGTTGGCGTGCTTGCTGAACGCGGACCTACACTAGGCTCGTCGTATCCTAGAACTAATTTGCCTGGAACCTTTTCAGCATACTCAATTTACTTGAGTAGAGGTAAATAACACTTTAAGGATAACATTCCAAACGTGCTTCAGCCTGTCCTTATATCAGATCAACTTGGTTTTTTCGGTTTCCATATTTTACAAAAAGTCTTTATATATGTAATTTTCTCAACAGGGCTAGACATGGACATCCCCCGGGTTGGCCCACACACCCACGCAGCCTATTACTTAACTTGTTGAATTGACTCGAATTTAGTTGGACCTGACTCGGTTCAGCAACCGATTGCAGAACTCGGCAGCGACTCAGGCAATACAACCGACACTACACCAAAATCGTCATTTAGGAACGGTTTTAAACCGTTCCTAAATGCTTCAGGAACGGTTTATTACCGTTCCTAAATGAGGCGTCGCAGAAAATCAGGAACGGTTCAGAACCGTTTTGGGTACCGTTTCAATTTTTAGATACGGTATTTTAGAAACGGTTTTAAACCGTTCTGGTGCCAACAGTCACATTTTGGGCACAACTTCTGGAACGGTTTTGAATGCTTATTAATGTTGCCAACGGTCAAATTTTAGGAAACCCTTGTTCATTGTATGAGAGAGTGGGATATGTAATCTACTTGTATTATGTCAGATAATTACACAAATATAAGAAAAAGACAATAGAATGATTCACACATAATAATCTTTTCCTTCTTTTCTAGTACACATTTCAATTTCAATTCCAATTTCCAATTTCAATACAACATTTCATGTCATGAGCTGTTAATCCTATGCTGGAAGTATTGGTGGTGGTGGTGCTGTTGCTGTTGGGCTTGAATTAGCTGCCTGAAGAGCTGGGGAAGGCCTAGAGAATGCTGCTGCCTGCTGTTTTCAGCTTGTGGGTTGTGCTGATAATTACACAAATTTTGTTGCAGAAACCACTGACTCGAACTAAAAAAGAATACAAAGATCTAATGAAAATGCTCTCGATCTTGAGGACCATAGACGTACCTTAGATCGAAGGTAACCCCCGAAAATTAGTTATATAGTAGTTTCCCCTGCTAAAGGGTCCATTGCATTTGCACCAGCTTCCTTAAGGCGCACAGATTGCATTGTATCAATAGCATGCCTGCCAAAATCACCCATTAACAAGATATCATTACATGCATTTGAAATGATAAAATATTATGTCCAGATGGATGCAGCATAAACTCCAGAAATAGTTTAAACAGCTGACCTCAAAAATTCATGGGCATCTTCCTCTCCCATGACCAAGAAAACATACAACCTAATAAGTGAATACAAAGTGAACTTGAAATAACTTGCAATGCTCTCCTTTTAACACTATCATCCTGCACACAAGATTTCATTTAAGCTTGACGTAATGTGATTCATACAAGTATCAAGCTATCGAGTTTATAGTAAAGTTTCAAGCAGCGCTGTAGCTCTTTGAGGAATTTCTCATTCAAAATACCAAGTCAACTTTTCAGCCGACTCACGAGGATCTAAGAAAGCCTGCATGCACACACTTCTCAACTCTTCCTATTTTGGGGGGCGTTGATCTCATTCATTGTTGGTTGGGATCATCCACTATCAGATACGCTCTTGAGTGGAAGTTACAACATGAATAGAAAAATAGGTAGAACTCAAATGCATGCAGAATTGGATTACCATTTTATAGTAGCAGCAGCAGCAGCCAAACAGAGATAATACTACTTGTAACAAGTATCCAAGGCAAGAGCAGATGGTTCCTTGGCAGCCAAACTTTTAACCAGCATAGCTCCCTGTGAAACATTGATGAAAAGCTACTTATAAACATAATTATGACATCCAAAATCATTTAAAAAAAAAAAAAATCAAAAGATAATTATTTTTCATAGTTTTTCTTTTTCTATTAGATCCCAGCAATACTGACTTAATTTTACTCTATTTAAACGAAAAATCCTATAGTCAATTACCTTGGATTTAAACTGATTATCCACAAAATAACCTCAACCATGAAAGCAATCGGAGTAACCTTACCTTAGATTATTACGAGCTCTTGAATTGTCAGTGCTTGATGCCCTATGTATCTCCATCGCACTCCTGAATTACAATTAATTGAAATGATAATAAGTATCCAATTAATAACTTTGGCATTACGATCTTGAATTTTCAGTGCCTGATGCCCTGTCCAAAACCAGCAATTGCTGCTCCATTACGATCTTGAAATTTCCATTGCGAAAAAATTTATAGGATTCTCCCAACAAATGGCAAACACTTGCTACAACTAGAATCCTGTAATTATAAAATTACAAATGTTTGGAAAGTGATCAAGCAAAAGGTTAAAGCATGAGACAAAAGTACAAGAAAGTCAATTTGGATTTATGCCAGGAAGGTCATAGATGTGTGTGGATGTCGAATGGTGGATTATTCAGGAAATTCCTATCTCTGTGAGTATATGTTAATAACATGCCACATGACAAGTTCAAGTTCTAAGTTCTAAACAAAACCAACCTGTTCAACCACTAACTGGTTTCGACTGCCAAAGGAGAAAGAATCTCATCAGAATGAAATGCGCAGGGCAGAGTCCGAACTGGCATCCAAAAAGTAAAATTCTAAAACATTTGACATCAGCGACAACAACTTCATGGAAGGTGAAAAACCAGGACAATATCCTTTCAAGATATAAATAATAAGAGGCAACAACAAATAGAGCAGGACTTCTTTTTTTTGGTTAGCACGTTAGTACACACACCCCTGTTAGCCACAACGCAAATAGAGCAGGACTAGCCACACCCAATTTGACTTGTATCATCCACCATGGAATTTGTTTCTCAATGGAGTAAGCTAAAGGAGAAAGACCATTTATTTCAGTAAACAAACTTCCACTTCATCCTGAATAAATAAACCAACCGATCCAAGAAAAACCTGAGCATAATCTAAGCAGCAGTAAGAGTGTGTATGCATTTTCATCTTTTCTTCACCATCTTTCCCAGTTTGTTGACTATCAATGGTGGCAGCTACTGCAGCACTAAATATCTTTGCACCTTTAGCTGTCTGTAACCAAATGAACAATCAAATAAACATAAGTAAAGAATAACAACAAAAATAGGGGAAAAAAGAAGAAAACATAATGATTACAGCACCCAAATAACAATATATAGAAGTAAAGCAAGTTTACAGCAAGTTTGGTGTCCCCCTGGAAAGGATATCCCATTTTCTTTTCTTCTTTTTCAATATTTTGAAATGAACTGGTAGTTTTTAATAGCAGCATACCCCTTTATTTTCTCCATTTTGGAAGATCAACTAGATAGCATAGTTCTAAAACTCAGGCACAACTGCTGCACAAAGCTTTTAAATCAGAAAATCCTCCCTTCAAGCACAACTGCTACCCATACCAAAGGTGGAACCATTACAAGTCTTCATTCCTGTTGTCTTAGATTCCATTCCTAATGTCTTTAAGCACTTGGCATAAAAAAAAAATAATGGAAATAAAATTATCATAATAGGATTCAAAACCAAAACCATTAAATGGGCATAAAAAATCACAAAGGCACGCAATCATTTCTACAGAAATCCACCAATAGTGAAAGTTGATCTCCTAAAACCAAAAAGGGATCAAACCATAAGAACCAAAGCATAGACTCCAGAGGTCTTTGTAAATTTACTTGTCTTTCAAAGAAAAAAAAAAAAAAAAAAAAAAAGAAACCTTGAAAAGGTCTATTGCATAAACAACACTAAATAATAGTTCCAGGTGTGGGATCTTTGTAAATTTTCTCATCTTTTAAAAAAAGTTCTATTCCATAAGCTATTCATAATTAGGCCCATCAGATTAACAATTTAGATCATGGGATCGACTTGTAGAAGCTTAAAATCCAGACATACAGTGCAAACCTCAGCCAAATCATAGCATTTCTCATTATCATTATTCGTCATTTTGGTTTTCAGCACGCTCATATGCTTTTATTAAGTAGGAATGGAGAGTGAGGCCACTAATGGAGCAGTCCTCTGCTATAAAATGTCCGTCTATTTCCTACCATTTGGTGGGCACAAAGAAGATCCAGCAAGGGCTGGCAAAGCCCAATGTACTCGAAAGGTAACAATTTTTCTTTTTTGAGGATTATTCCATATATCCTTTTGTTCAGTTCATTTCTGAAAAACTATAAGAGCTTCCTGCAACAAATATTTCTTGATAAATGGCATTAGCCATTCTCGATTTCATTAACTGTCTATGCCTAATACGCATTAGTATACCTATTACCAATATAAAGATACAAAAAGAATTGGAGACTGATACTCTCAAGGATAAAGTCCTTCAAAATAAAAACTAGCAGGCCTGGAAACCGTAGGCTTTTCTGTGCCCTTGAAAGCCAATCTACCATTGTCTTTGGCCTGTGTGAACTACATGTTGATTGTCATGTAGATTGTTGCAATAATCTCAAGGTGTATGGAATGTTGGTCTAATTTTCTCAACTCCCATCATAAAACAGAGGCTCATGTTTGTTTGTATCTAACAGTATTGAAGTATTTAAAAATGATCAAATGTAAGGAACATGACAACAACTTTCTTTAATGCTATGATTTCTTCAAGCTGTGTCGAGGACAATCCTTCAATTCTGCTCTTTGACACTACCAAATGGCCAGATGAAGGACATAAATTGTAAGGTCTAAAACCTATCATTAGAAGTTCAACATATTCTTGTCACGAATTAATTTTCCAGCTTGATGCATAGCTCCAAAGTCCGCACCTTGAACACTTAAAATTTGTCTTGAATCAGCTTAGATGTGGCATTTGTAATGTATTCCATTGGACTATGCCTCACTACATCCATTTGACACTAGTGCACCCATTGACAAACCAAGCTATTATCACAGTTGAATTTCGGAATGCATGGAGTTAGTAGATTGCATCCAAGTCAATTACATCCAAGTATCTGATGTCAGATACTTACATGGCCCAAGCAAAAACCAGGTTGCATGAGTTGATGCATTTCTTTTCTTTTCTTTTCTTTTTCATTTTCTTGAAGAAAAATAAAAATGAAGAGAAAATGAAATTTAACGACCATGTATACTATTAACTACAGAATATAGAATACAAGGTTGCATGAACAAGGTAAATAAACTACATGTATTACGCACTTTTATGGCAGATAAGGCAGGAATGCCAACCTATCACATCAAATTTCTCATTCTAGTAAGTGGTATTGTTTCTTCTATCATGTAAAATTTCAGCCTAGTAAATGCCAACCTATTTCTCATGCTAGCAAATATACCTTGAAGCTTTAAGTTCTTTTCAGCTACAAATAGTTACTTGGTAAGGAATTTGGTGGTGGGGTTGTACTGGAGATAGCAAGAATGAGGAAAGATATGTAAGTAACATTAATCAGTGCATGCTAGAGATGCAAAGACATGACTCTTTCAGGTACACCATAAGTTATGTACAGGAACGCTTATAGCCCAAGAACTATAATACCCACAGCTTGGGTTCTCAGAAATAAGAACTGCAAAGTCTTTCATGAATTACATATGCTGCATCTGGATTCTTCGTTGAAATGAATGAGAAAATCAGTTCAGTTAAGCGGAAAATCAGTAATTACCTTTATCGGTATTCAAATTGAAGAACTAGGCTCCAAATAGAAATTGGATCACTTTCAAGTTGTTGTAAACAAATAGCTCCACTTGCAATTTGTATCTACTTCATTTTTGGAACCAAGCTTCTAGGCATGCACCGTGCCAAAAGACCAGATGGCGAATAGTATACTTCCATTTTAGAGAAACGTTAACACATACAGCCCTCCCTAAGTTGTATGGAGTCATTCATGTGAAGACCTGGTTATGAGCATCAATCAAAGCAATAAATTATGAAATGAAATCATTAAAAAAAAAAAAAAAAAAAATTAACAGGAGACTTTATGGAGAGTAGACATCTGTAGGCTGTAATCAACTGGTTATTGCAAAAGCACCTCAAATTCTCAATAATTTCTAAAAAAGATGGGGAAGTTAGAAGACTCCTGGATATGCATGTTAGCATGCATGTTCCCATTGCCGAATTTCACATCCTAATTACACATGCATGCACATTCAACATTGACTGATAGAACATAATTTCAGTTAGAGTCTAGACATCTATTGTTTAAGGATGTTAGCACCTAGTTAAGGAAAAAAAAAAAAAAAAAAACCATGAGAGGAAGAAGAAAAGTTCAATATATGAGACCTAGCAGTTGATCTTTGGTAAAGAGGCTCTCCTGCTTCATTGGAGATGGAGGCTTGCTCCTCTCTTTTCCCTACAAGTGGAAAACACTTCTAGGCCATTAAAGGATACCACATGAATGACCTGTAGCTCAAAAATAAAATAAAAATGGATAGAACTGCCGCAACCAAGTGTCTTAGGCATTGCATTAATAGGCAAGGCATCATTTTGTTGTCAAGGATGTTTACCAAAATTCGCCAACCCCACTACATTTTCCATTCCGGGTCATGCAATCTGAAATATGGACCATTGCGATCCTGGTCAATATTTTTACCAATCCAAAATTACCATCCTATATTCCGAGAAAAGAACACCTTAAAACAGATGCTCCAATCCATCTGGAAGACAAGCTCCAATCCAACTTGAACGACATAAACCTGAGAGAGACAAAACTTGACAAAGCTTGGGCAGATAAGAAAATAGACCACTCGAGAGGCTCCAACAAGGATGGAGACAACTTGCATACTTCACCAGGAACGACGAAAACTGGCCCTGCTAGCAAACTAACTAAACAGCAAACGAACCAAAAGCTTAGAAGATTAATGTCCTGCTTGTAGAAAATCTGACCACCCAGAACCCCTGGCTTGCTAGAGCATTTCACACTCATAGTTGTTAGCCTTCTTTTGCAGGAAATATTAAAGAAGCTGAAACTGGACATAGTTGCATGCCATCTCTTGCAAGAAATTTCAAATGAGCAGAAATTGGTCCTGCTCCACCATATGCATAGACTAGAACATCAATACAAGAATATTTTCATTGGCCAAAAAACAAACAACTACCATGCATATGATATTTGCTACCATGCATATAATCTTTCATATGAGCAGAAACATTTTAAATGAGTAGAAACACGAATATCAATACAAGAACATTTTCATTAGTCAAAAACCAAACACCTACCATGCTCTGAGCTACTCATCCGAACTGTGATATGCCCACTTAGCTTGTTCAATCCAACACGGACTGCCATCTCGGAGTTCCTCTCGATAGAGAATTGAGACTGCAGGTTGACCCCCAATGCTAGTCGCCCTGCCACCTCATCAGAGATAAACCCAAGGTGGATTGATCTTGACCGATTGGAAAATCCTCCTCTCTCAGGCGTGCTTCCAAGTTGGCCCCGTATGCAGAGTTCCCTTGTGAACGGAGAGAGAAGGAAGGAGGAAGAAGAAGATAAGGGCTAGGTGTTGGGTTGTCAGTCAGGGAGATAGAGGTGAGATTCGTAGCTTGTTTGAGGTGATTTTTATTTTTATTTTTTTAAAGGTGAAAATTAGGGTTTCGATGGATTGGGATTTGTAGAGACGATTGATTTTGAGAAAGATGTACCTGTCTGCACGCTGCTGCTGCTGCACTCACTCCCTCCGTCCCTTCAGTCTGACGACAGATCACACACCCCATATGGAGCTGCTGCTGTTGCTTCTACAATATCAGATACCCCATGTGTGGGGACTGTCGTGGGATGGTGGATGTTGCAGGGAGAGGGAGATCGAGAGAGGGAGGGAGAGTGAGAGGGAGATTGAGAGAGAGGGTTGA
The DNA here is from genome assembly GCA_021015155.1 of Magnolia officinalis. Taxonomy (NCBI): domain Eukaryota; kingdom Viridiplantae; phylum Streptophyta; class Magnoliopsida; order Magnoliales; family Magnoliaceae; genus Magnolia; species Magnolia officinalis. The sequence goes on along the minus strand of JAJHSJ010000004.1, from coordinate 28,988,064 downwards.
GATCGGGAGAGGGATATCGAGAGAGGGGGTTGAGATCGGGAGAGGGAGTTCGAAAGAGAGGGAGATTGAGGGAGATTGAGGGAGAGGGAGATCGAGAGAGAGGGTTGAGATCAGGAGAGGGAGAGGGAGATCGAGAGAGGGAGACGGAAATGGATGCCAAATAGGGTTCGGAAGCTGTTGGCGTGAGAAAGGAAAGTGAATCGGTAGTCTGCGGCAGATATAAATCAATGTGCTTCTTGGACCTTGTGGGGTCCACTCAGAAGTTACTAACCGAATCCATTCCGTTCATCTGTTTCAAAATAAAACAATAAAATATAATAATAACAAACAAGAAGATCCAACACTCAACTGGGACGCACCAACAAAACAATGGAAATAATGTATACCGTTGAATACCGTTTCAAATCAGAAACGGCTCGAGTACGGACGAATACCGTTTCAAATAACAAACGGTTTGAAGCCGTTTCTGAACCAAAATCTTAACCGTACCAGTTAAACGATTTTGGTGTAGTGCGAGTTAGGTTGAGTTGACTCAGGAGACTCGTCGGGCCCGAGATTTGTATAATGTACTCGGGTCTTTAATTATGGCGAGTGGAGCAATAGTCAGGCAATCTAGATCGTTCATATGCTATGTCTCGCTGTGCATAGCTATGCTATCATATTATCCTCAATAAGATTAACCTTTGTGGCTTACAAACGGGTAAGTAAGAACAATAGTACACATGAACCTGAAAAAGTCCTAATACGAGCCGTTAGATTGTTCCCATCCGGGAATATTTTTAGAACATGCTCCATCCAAGGTGAGGATCAATGGATCTAGATTAGGAAACGATGACCTAAAACTGGAAATAGGGGACCACTCAGGTCAATGGGTACCCTAACCCATGGGTACCTGTTGAACCCGACCCGATTTTAATAGGTTTGGGTCCCATTCATTGGACCCGTCAAGAAAGAGTTGGGTGAGGTTCGGGTCTCACCTTTTGGACCGATTAAATTTTAGTAGAGTTGGGTCGACTAGGTAGTTTTAATTGTACATTTATATATGTTTAATATGCTTTGATTCTTCTAATTAAAGAAATGAGGATTCTTGGACCACAAATATATAGTAAGAGATCCCATCCACACATGGTGTGTCAAAGTCACACGTGTGCGATCTAAATCATCCATCATGTAGCCCAGTCATGTAAATGGTCTTAATTATGCGAAACCAAATTCGAAATATAGATTGAAATACTTAATGTTAATCTACCCGAACCTGATTGGATCCGGGTCCAGGTCTCCACGATCTAGACCCCGGACCTGAAAGGACCCGGACCCGGTTAGCAGAGTATGGATACTGTAGAGCCGGCTCGAACTCGACCCCATTGACCGGCCTAGTTTGAATTGGGCTGCAGCCAAACCTGTTCTAATTTTAGTCGGGCTTGGGCTTTTAGAAACCATGCCCTGAAGTGGAGTGATAGGATACTCGATACACGACCCTATATATACGTGTTTCCAACTATTCGAAGTGGGGCCCATGTTTTTGGTAACCCAGACCAATTTTCTATCGATCTCAACCATGGATGGGTCGTGCCCCAAAATTCCCTCTCAGATTGTATGAACGGTCCGTCCACGATTAGAATCACGAGACCAGTGGTCTGGATTGTTGTAGAACCATGGGTCCCAACCTTGAAACTGGAAACACTCGTATACTGTGCAAAAACGCCAATCCCGTATCATATAATTCACAAATCCTATCCGTTGGGTGCGCACTACCCATTTCCGGTGTGGCCCACCTTGTTGTATCCATTGCATCTAACCCGTCCATCAGGTTCATTAGGTGTGGCTCAACAGGACAAGGGGACAACCTATAGTGAGCTGACGCAGAGCTAACGCAGGCCACACCGTGTGAACTTAGAGGATTCAGGTGATCTTACATTGTTCTTCATGACGAGACCCGCCTAATATTTCTGATGAGGTGATTGATAATCTTTACGGCTGTCATTAGAGGTCACACCTGATGAACGGATCGGATATTAGATAAATAGCACGTTGAGCTCCACGGAGCTCGGGTGTTGTAAACACTATATACAACACGTGACGTACAGGATTCCAGATCCTTTTCCCTAGGGAGCCGATTAGGTGCGGCCCTTACCGTTGGGCCCACCTTGATATACGTATTCTATATCCACGCGGTCCATCTACCTTTAAAGATTGTTTTAGGGCATGATCCCAAAAATAAAGAATATCCAAATCTCAGGTGGACCATACTACAGGAAACAATGGTGATTGAATGTCCAACCATTAAAAACTTCCTAGGACCACCGTGATGTTTCCATAACGTTTATTTAACATCCATCCTTTTGATAACGTCACATAAAAATAGAAGAAGTCAAAAAACAAATATCGGCTTGATCTAAAACTTTCGTGGCCCATTAATCGTCAATCACCACTGTTTCTTTGTTATAGTCCACCTGAAAATTAGATCTTCTTAGTTTTTTGTTCATTGCTTAAAATGTTCTTTCAAAACGGATGGACGGTGTAGATATAGTATACACAGATCAAGGTGGTCCCCGTGGTAAGTGCCGCACCGTCTTGGGTACGGCCGGTGCCGCACCTAACCCGCTGCCGTTTCCCTCCCCTTCATTCCATTTCCCGCCTAGAAAAGAAGGGCCAAACCAGAGAGAGAGAGAGAGAGAGAGAGAGAGAGATGCAGAAGCAAGGAGAAGCTGCGCCAACCGGCTGCTATAAGTGCGGCAGGCCGGGGCATTGGTCTCGAGACTGTCCTTTCTCTCCCACAAACCCTAACCCCGATATCCCCAAATCCTCTTCTTCCTACACCCAGACATGGACGGGCCCAAAACCCTTACCCGACAAATCCTCCGAAAACCCTAAGAAGAAGCTCCCCAGAACGAGACCTAAGCTCACACCCGAGCTTCTCCTCTCCAACGACGGCCTCGGCTTCGTTCTCCGCCACTTTGCTCGCTCTTTCAAGTCTCGTGGCCGCGGTCATGAGGTTGGCCTCTCTATCTCTCGAATCGAGATCTGATCTTGTGATGTTCAGTTAGGGTTCACTGATTTTGATAATTGATCTTGATCCTGGTAATAGTTTTACAGGTAAGTGATTTGGGGAATCTGATTGGATTGTATGCTCAATGGCACTCGCGTTTGCTCCCTTATTATTCGTTTGATCAGTTCATACACAAGGTGGAACAAGTAGGTGCCACCAAGCGTGTACGGGTAAGCCACTTCGAATGCTAGTGAGCGATTGTATTGGGAAATAAATGTATGTTTCAAATGTATATGATGATCTTAACCTTGCCATGGCATTTACCTGCTATTTCTAAGCTACATATCTCGTGGCCCCATCCTAAAATAGGCCTTACGAAAAATGAGGTTGGTTCAAGAATCCCAACTGTTTTATTTGAGGGAAAATAAATATGGGTTTTTCATTTAGGAATAGGAGAAATAGCTGAATTCAATTCTCAAATTCAGTGGTTAGGATTGTCTGGATATAGGTGTGAAACTCGGCCAGGGGTCAACCCATACCTGATCTGACCTCAAGTGGACGCAACCCACAAATCAATGCAACCCAAATACGTGTAATAATTTCCAACCCCACCTAACCTGACCCAAATTTGCTCAACCTGAATACAACCCGATTTCAAATCGGTTGGTGTTTTGAAACCCAATCCCGACCCAAGGACATTGACAACCCAAACCAACCCAACCTGACCCAAACTCGGGTTGGGTTCTTGTTGACCCGTACCCAAGTTACAGTGCTATATGGATATAGTCAGATTAATGGTGTGGTCGGCATGGTGAAACATGAATGACTCATCTGTTGTTTTATCAAATCTTAAGTTACTGGTAGAAATAAACAGTGGCTCAGGTCCTGCGCATCTTTACTCTGCACACATGTGCTGTAAGCTGTGTTAGTAAGGATTTTACTCAGATCAGCTTTCCTCTGTTAGGACATTGTAAAGGAAGCTAGTACAGGGAAAGATGCAATGGGCAGGCCATGGATCTTGGTCAAGAGGTCTAGGTTCTGTATTGAGCTGAAAATGACAAAATCTTGGCCATGGTGGTCACAGAGCAGGAATTAGTTGAGGAAACTGCAGCTTTGCTGGCTTCATAACAGCAGTGAATCATTTACTGGAATGTTGAAGTTCTCATGTTCCCTGTACCAATGATGTTTTCTATGGGGGTAATTAATTCCTCCTGAAAATTGCAGAAACAACACTTTTAAACTGAAAGAGATTTTTAAATGTAGCCATAGATGATATCAGTGATTTTATGTCTATGAAGGTTGAAAATCTAGCTTCTGATAATGTTGAAGTGAATTGTAGTTGCTAAAGCATAAGTGGCCGTGACATTCATATTCTTGTGACTTAAAGAGACATTTCTTCTTCTTCTGTTATAAATGTAGGCTTAGATGATATTCACATTTTGGCAGCATCTCTCTTATAAATCTGCTCATTTTTTTGTCCATTTGTTTCCTCATTACTTTCTACATGATGCTTTTTTACCAGACTTGTATAAGAGAACTAAGAGAGAGAGTTTCCTATGGAGGGGATCCCACAATGCTGCATGAACCTCCTGTTGAGCATGTTGCTCCAGATTTTGAACCAGGTAGCCTCATGTGTATCTTTGCATGCTTAGGTAGATTCTCAAAGTATGTTGGGATGTATGATTTAATTTGTGAGAAGTTACTCCTTTTGAATCTAATTACGCATAAACTTCAGAAACATGGTTCTTACTTGCTTTTGGAACTTCGGTAGTGTAAATGTCATATTTAAATGTGCCTGTGCTCTATGGCCTTGCTATTCAAGGTAATCTCTCATAAAACTTTGTGGTATCTTTTTTGCCTCTCCAAGGCCACTCAATATTTTGTTTACGCCAAAAATTTGTGGATTTTTTAATTGTTGCCATCCTTCAGAATTTGAAAAAGGTAGAATAACTTGTACTAGGCACCATTTTCCTTGTTGATTTTGCTTTATCCTCGGTCACGAATGAGGGGGATAGATGTAAAGCTCTAATGTAAATCTTTCAGGCATTGAGGAAACTATGAACACAGAAGGCCCAGTTCCTGATATGGCAGATCTGCCAGTGGAAAGCCATGATGTTGAAGAAATGTTTGATGAGATATACAGGAAGGCTACTCAGGTTAGTCTTGGGTTGCTATTTAATTTTCTATTACAAATTATTTCATTCTATAATATTTGTAGTTTAATCATTTTGATTAATTCATTCCATAAACTTTTGATTTTAACCACTTTGTTTTCTAAGAGGAACAATAACATTTAACTTATTAGCTTTGTCACTGATACATTAATTTTCTAATAGCAAAAACAGTTTTCCTTGTTGCACGAGCACCTACAATTGAGAAATGTCATAATATTTGAAAGCATATAAAGCAACACAGCAGAACTTGGTGCTGCCCCCCCTTGGTGACATGATTATGAAGTACACGTTTCAATTACCAACCACCTAGGGCAAAACTTGAGAGACAATGTACTGATCCCATCCCATGGCTAGACTGAATAATTTAGGCCCTGTTTGGGCAACGGGATTAGAAGGGATTAGGTGGGATTGGATTCATCTGGTTCCGTGCCAATTCCACTCCATGTTTGGAAAAGCTTGGAATTAGATCGGATGGAATTGCATTGGGTCCCGTGCCAATTTCACTCAATGCTAGCAAGTTGTGTAGGTCCCACCCTGATGTGTGGGCTATATCCACACCGTCCACCCATTTTTTGAGATTATTTTAGAGCATGGGCCAAAAATCAGGTAATTCTAAAGCTCAAGTGGACCCACCACTGAAAGCAACGGGGATTGAATACTTACCGTTGAAAACTTCTTTGGGGCCACATAAGTTTTGGATCTACCTCATTTTTCGGCCCATACCATAAAATGAGGTTACAAAACAAATGAACGGTTTAGATATAATACATGTGTGTTATTCTGGTAATTTCAAATGATGGTGGGTATATCCATTCAATGTACCACCGTATTACCAACAAAGCAGAGCATTAATCTAATCCCATGGAATCAGGGGACAATCCCTGCCATGGGTAATAATGATGTTTTTTTGAATCCAATCCCACCTAATCCCTTCTAATCCCGTTGCCCAAACAGGGCCTTAATGTGTACATTGTGAAAGTGAGACAAATTTTGGAAGCAATGGAGACATAATGGAACATGGTCACATACTCTAAAATCTTTGATGAACTCCAAAATGGGCAGACGAATCTAATTGGTCACTTGTTTATTTTGAGGATAAGGACTAGAGTTATGTATGCACTGAGTTGCCATGTGTCTGACCAGGTACACTTAATAACATATTGCTAGTCAGCATACAATTGAGTGCAACACTCAACTGGTGCGAGGATAAACTCCCTTAAATGCATATGTATACCGATCAGAACAATTGGGATTATGATACTCTGACAATGATAGCACATGTTATGGCCTATGGGAATGAATAAAATTCTGAATTTCTGGAAAGCAATCAATAGATGAACAACCCAAGAGGTGTCTGTTTGTAGATTCTATTAATAAGCTCAAGCAATGTTCATTGTCATCGTGTTGGGTTTCTCAAGTGGTTCTTTCTTAGAAGTCATTGTTAAGTTGCATCTCAATACGTACCTATCACATTATAACAACAGGAACCAAGTCAATCCTTGCAAAATGAGATGGCTGCTGCTGAAGTACACCCTCAGCAAAATTCTGCAGAAGCACCACCAAACCAAGTTGCAGATATCAGAGAAAATGAATCTAACAAAGCCCAGATCACAGATGAGCAGAAGGCTCGCATGGAAGCTAACAGATTGAAGGCATTGGAAAGAATTGCTGCTCGGTCGCAATCTTCAGTGGCAACTTAAGTATTTTCTCTCTGCTGTCCTCTGTGAGTCTTACTCTGCTTCTTAATATTTGTTCTCTTGTTCTCATCTTTTCCATAGTTCTAAGTATGGAAAATGTCTGAACCATAGTGCAAAAGCCAAAAGAGCCTTTGGAGCCCAAAGTGGATTTTTTTTTTTTTTTTTAAATATTATTGCTACTGTTTTTTCCTCGACAAACTCTTTGCTTCTCTTTCAATTGCACCAAATCAATCTATGGATCAAATTACAATACAATGTGCACTAGTCATGATTGTGATATTATCTTGACTTAGTGAAAACAGACATCTCTACTACATAATGAATTGCCATAGGCAAAAAACATTCCTGTAATTAGTTGCTCAAAACAACTGAGCCATTCAATATAAGAGGACATGAGAAGGGGTTATAAGCAATTGAAAGGGCATTTAAGTAATCAGGCAATTCCTTCTCTTTAGCCACAACAAACGAAGAGACTTGCCACACTATGTACACCGCATATTGTTATAGGATATGCTCGAACTATTCTGCTGTATATGGGGTCAATGTTTGGTGGTTCAAATTGTTTATTTGATGAGAAACACGGTTGATGGTTGTTGCCTCAAAAATATTCAAGATTAAAGTCCTAAACTTTCAACAAATGGCCCACAAAACAATGGTTAGTTGAGACGCTCCATGTTCAAAGAAAAGAAAAACAATCAAAGGGTTCAAACCTACCTTGCCACCTCTCCTCTCCCACCACTTGCCAAGCCACTTCCTTTCTTCTTTGGGAGATACCCTACTCCTCTCTCCCACTACTCGCGAGCCACTTTCTTGATATTGGTGGATATTTGCATGCTTGTACTTGTGTGCAGTTTCAGTCGTGGGCAACATGCATACTGTTATTTTATTGGTCGGAAAAATTACCCATGGGTCAGTGGGATGGGGGTCAAGTAGGAAAGAATGATAGCCTACAGCCATAACATGCTATGCTTACTGTTCTAAACCAGTTTTCCCCTCAAATTTTAACATGCTATGCTTACTGTTCTAAACCAGTTTTCCCCTCAAAATTTCCCAAGTTCAGGGCATCGAGCAGTGCAAAGATTTGACCCCATCATGAAGACCACCTTCCATGAAAATCATCCCCATCCACTCATCAGGTGGACCACTCCAATGAAATCGATCAAGTGTGGTTCCCGTAATGAGTGTATTGCCCTGATTTTCACGTGGTGCAATCTTCATGATGGTGCCTTTCCCACTGCCCAGATGTCCTACATGGTGGGGGCACCATGAGCTTTGCAGGCTATAACTGTTACTAGAAATTATTAGTATACTTAAATATGTACTATACATTAATGGTAGCGAGAATAAGCAGCAGGAATGTGTGGTAATCTGACTAAGATTATTCTCGAATACTTGGTGCAATCATCGTCAAATGCTTTGCTAGGGTGGACTCCATCGCCCGAAAGTGTGATGGGGTATTGTATTATCTTCACCTGGTACGAACGTACTAGCTGGTTACAGGCCCAGGTATAGGTAAAGGGCGAGGGTTAATTTCAGGTTGGCAGTTGATTGCCAAACCTTTCCTAAAAACAAATCAGGAGAGAAATGTCAGCGGACTTTGAATCATTTTTGTGGTGATCCAAACCATTTACGTGATGGGCTGCTCTCATTGAACATTTTCCAGGCACAGTTTGGTTCCGTGAACCTGACCCCATATCCAACGGATACAGTCCTTGATGTATCCGTGATGTATAGTAGCAAACCTCTAGGCCTAGCTTCTGTGTTAGAGTCTAAGGGCACACGCGTGTGCAATAAAGCTCGCGTGTGTCAAATCTCAAACATCCATCAGGCCGCTTCAACCTACCTCATGGTTTCCCCAAAATAAAATCTGGTCTAATCAGCATGAGGGCCCCAATATTGGAAATGGGTGACGGGTTAGAAAAGTTAAGCTAAGTTTTTTCAGAGCCGTACATTTGGTTTCCAGTGAATCAAACTGATTCTTGGGCGAAGGCATGAGCGTAGTGGTGCCGTTACGATGGAGGGATTGGATCTTGGGCTACATCATGTGGCCTGTACATGAGTTTTATTGCACGCGTGTGGGCTTAGCAAAGCTCTGTTTTAAACCCAAACGAGAGAAGGAAAAAAGACTGATTAAACAAAGGAACACGAAGTGTTGTCCTTGCTTGCATGAGATGAATAAGGATTCTCAAGGCATACATGGCAACATGACACGCGACAAGATCCAGACCGTTCATTGGATGGGTTGCACCGTAAAAATGCTTTTGCTCACAGGTTTGGTCATTGGAGGTAGTTAATATGGGCCGCATTTATTTTTGTGGTAAGGATCCGACAGGCCGCAGTTTTACAGGGAAAAAAGTTCCCTACGCATGTCAAAAGAGTTTCAACTACGGGTTCGAGTACCCATTATCGTGTGTGTTGGCGTGAGTGTGTAAAATTTAAAAAAAAAAAAAATTTAAAAAGGAAAAAGAAGAGGAAGAGAGACGACTCATATTAAATATCCGATCGGTGTCCTTTAAGATGGACTATCAAGATTATTTACACAAAAGTAGGTCCCAATCAACACCTTGGTGCATCTGTTTGTGAAGGACCATCATGGATTGCTTATTATTACAGAGAATGACTCTTTAGGCAATTACAGCAGTCATTCCATCCACGGCTTGGAGAAAGGATAGCTATAGATAATAAGGGCAAATCAAAAGTGGATTGGATTATCTGATCAGTGCAATTTTAGCATGGTGGCCCATGAAATGTGTTGTGAATGGAGATTTTCAGATCGATCGATCGATTGGAGGGTCGAAGTTAACCAATCCAACTACGAGCACTACAACTTAACACTGCTGCGAGAGCACCGGAGCATCTCTCTTTAAAGTGAATAAGTGGATGTAAATTCGAGCAGATGATTTGAGTATCGGAGAATCTCAAGTGCGCTCTACTTGGCTGTCAATGGGCGGCGGGCCTTGGCCAATCGAGCGTGAAGGTTTGAGTCGGGCTTCAAACAGTCCTAGGCCCGGCTCGTTGACAGCCATGAGTGCTATGTCGACACGTGTTCTTTCAAGGTTACCATTCCAACCCCCGCGAACGACAACAGACAGCATCTCTTCGAAATCAGACCGCACGTGTGCTGCGACCGTAGTGGAGGTGGTCCCTTACTCTAACGTGGGGGCCATAACGTTGACGTCAGGACATTCTGCTGAACCGCACGTGTCGAACAATTGCTCCTGTTAATTATTATAATATTTGGCCTTCTGTTCAGAAGTTTACTGGACCATCATATGTGGTCCACCTCATTGGAATATATACTAAAAAATAGGAAGGTTTTTCTTGCACCCTGATTGGTTAAATGATGTAAGAAGGGGTGTGGACAGTTTCATGGCCAAGATGGATCAGAAAAGGTCCAATTAGAAGTGGAGGTAATCCGGACCGTCAGAACATATATCGCAAACTAGAATGAGCCATTGGACGCACCATACATATATGATTTTGGGATAGGAGGAGCTACTTTAGCTACCCAACCCTGCTATGCTAGGTTGCCCATGCTGAATTTGCAAAATATCATCGAATCCACGGTCGAAATTCCGTTTTATTTTCGTTTGTACTATTTTCAGCCATTGGAGCCGGAGTGCTATTTTCCAAATGTAGTCCGGAAAATTACCATTCTTTAATTCTGAAAATAAATCGAAAGAGGAAACTCCCTGTACAACCACTCAACCAGCACCGCTCTTGCAAAAGAAAGCCGCCACTCAGTCCTCCGAGCATGTCTTTTTTTCCACAGAACTTTCTTTTTGGCAGATTCTCCACACTATATTCTAACACATTCTGATTGTCTGATCTGATCCGTTGGATTTGGACGACGGACAATCTACTTCTACCCATGCATTTGGTAGACACTACTTAAGAGGGTTAGATGCATCCGATCAGTGCAATTTTCAAGCCGTGCTAGATCCACAAAGGGGCCTAAGATTTGCACGGACCAGATTGACATGCACGTATGCTAAATATGTGGTGGAAGTTGCTGCAATCTAGCTGTTTGTGGCCAGCCTACAAATAGAAGACAACAAAAACAAAGAATGAAATAAGATAAAAGTGCGTAATCCGCACCGTCAGCCTTGCCTTTCTACCGCTCCGTGTGTGACACGTGTGGTTGTCCACGTATCATGGACAGATAATGACTTAAGAGGTCCGTTACTGACGTAATTGGGGGTATTAATGTATCATTTACCTAGTACGTATTAGGTGTTTATGTCCAGATTCCAGGCACCGGTTCTTTTCCAAAATGGGGCCCACTCCACGGTTGTTTATTCTGCACAAGTCTGTAGAACCAGAATATGGCAGATCCCTTTTCCTACCGTACACGTGGCGAAGGGTCAATCTACACCTTCAATTTAGTATGCCGTATCAAAGATGACATACGGTTAAGAACATGATGCAGAGCGGGTCATGGATAAATTCATGGCCAAGATGGATTAGAAAAGGTTAGATTTGAGGCAGAAGTGATTCGGACCGTCAAAACCTTAAAACAAGCATATCTTGCAAAATGGAATGAGTTATTCAAACATACCAAATATGATTTTGGGCAGGAGAAGCTACTTTAGTCAACTAACTTGCTACGTTGGGTTGCCCACACTAAATTTGTGAGATTTCATGGTACCAATAGTTGAAAATCATTTTTTTTTTTTCGCTTTTATTATTTAGAATAAATTTTAGTTTGATTATAACTCTTCATCTTTTGAGCTTTAAGAATTGTGTCGGACATGAAAGTGATTAGAAAAGTTAAAACAATAACATGGTTAAGCCAAATATGACACTTACTATTTTAGTTGAAAACTATGAAGTCTAGTAGAAACCATGACAGTATAAATAATAAGTTTACTATTTATAGCAAGTTGAGAAATTTATAAATTTTGGTTTAGTTTGATTCTGAAACTTATCCCTAGGTTCATATCACTATTTAAGATCGGTTGTAAAATCATTTTTCATCATGAATGAATTTATTTTCAAATTTTTAGAAAATTATTTCTATTTTCTTATTTTCCTCATGGATTTGAGATAATGTTGCGAAGAGTCCAGAGAAGCTGACCTCAACGCGTCCATCCCTGCGTCAAAACATAGATCGATCTAATGACCTTAGAGATCCAAACAGTGGCCTTCAAAGCAATGGTAGAAAGCAGAAGTGCTGGATGGTTGGATATTCATTGCGGAGAAGCGTGGAAAAAATGATGAACATGATTGTTCATTAGGTCTGGCTCTCAACCCATAGGCCATCCATGAGAGAGCCCATTAGATAGGTGGTCCTGACTGGTTTGTTCATTTCCTCGTTTCTGTTTCTTTTCTATGTTTATGTAAAATGAGGAAACACTATTATCACTCAAATAATATTTTATTTATTAACTACTATTATTATATATTTTTTTTTGTAATTTTTTAAAGAAATGGTTATTTTCTCTCTCGTTGAAAGTGCTCTTTTTTGTTTTGTTTTTTTTTTTTTTCATTTCCTTTGGTTTGAAATCCCATTTCGTTGAAACTACTATTAACCCATCTTTCTATGAAATTTCACATGCATTTGCCACGTTCATATTCAAATACCTACCTCGCATGCATTAAGTACCTAGCACGTGCGTATCGTCCATGTATGCAACATGTGCCACCATTCATTTTAAGGTACCACACATGTGCCTATATCACATATGCCACCACCCATCTTCATCTGCATTGATTATCAATGTGCTACATATGCAACACTTGTTTTTGTCATCTCTAATGTGCCATGTCCTATACTCCTATTGTGTAATGCATGCAACATCTGCCATATATTCCATTGTCTATCTTTAAATGTCACACATGTGCAATATGTGATTCTAACCATTTTCCAATCATTTGGCAATGTACTATATATATAATATTGGAAATATTATTTTCTTTTTCTTTTTATTTAGAAGAATCCAAACAGGCCTAAACCAAATCTAAGGCCTTCAATGAGAATGTTAAAATCATCTCCTCTCACCTAATATGCAGATGACATGTGATAAGAGAAGAGTCTTGGGGTTTATGGAGAAATGGAGCATAAGATATTCCATCATACCATCTTGACAATTACTTAGTTTTTTGTTCTTCTCTCTCTTGCACGTATAAATAAAGAGAGAAGCTTAGAAAATGAAAGGAGGTCAGGGGACTGCTACCGTCATCGCATTGGCCAACCTTATTATAGAAATGGAAGCACCAGCCTTGATAATAACTCCTTGAGTCAATGGCATCTCTCTAGGTGGAGTTATTTGACACTCTGGCAGCTGCACACGTGGCATAACTCAGATTCAACCGTCCAAAATCCGAGGGACCACTACATCCAGCAGACGTGCAGAAACATTTCAATATGTTGAGCAACCCCTCTACCGAGGGTAATAAGTGGATTAGAATCATCTCACTCACTGGGCTCTGCCATCGATGGCCCACAGTTCAAAAGAGGCTGGCAATGGGTCTTGTCGAGGGGCACCACCTGTTTCCTAAACGGGCCAAGAATTCGGGCCCGAAATGGACCGTGATCCATTATCCTGTGGCCCAACCCAACCTACTTAAAATTAAGCTCAAGCCTGACCTGACCTAACTGAGACTTAATGTATGCCCAGACCATGTTAATCAGTGGATGCATATATAGTGCATAATTAATTAAAATTTGATTTTTGAATAATCAAATAAATTTCAAATTTTCGTTTTCCGTCGGATAAATTTAAAATTTTTAAATAAAAAAGTACGGTTTTCCTTTAGTCCCACATCGGAAATGAGAAAACGAGTTTTGTAGTTTATATGTTGATAGCATTTAGCAATTATCCACTCTTCTGGCACCTATATAAACTGTACCATTTCGGTCCAAAATCAATTAATTTGAACAGATCTCTCATAATCCATTGTATCTTACTAAAATCCATTTCTTTCTAAGAATACTGCAAATACATCTGCTAATTGAGTCTCCTAAAAGATCAACTGCATTGAAAAGTTCCTAAGTAGACACTTCGCATCTGTAACCCACCAGCAGTTGATAAGGGGGTGAATTACGCTTTAAGGACAATGTATTCATAACACGTGATTCAACCTAATGCTAAAAATAAATAATATTCTTTAATTTTTCTTATTTTCAGTTATCCAATAATTTTAACAATATAATCATATGTATATATATGTATGTGTATGAATGCATAGCTTGTGTTATTTTGTTTGAGATCATGGGTCCAGTCATCTGGCCCAGCCCTTTGTAAAGCTCCGTGGGATGGTTAGTAAACACAGCTAGCTAATCTGGGCCCATGTTCTTTCTTTTTTTTTTTTTTTTTTTTTTTTTTTTTTTTTTTTCTTTTTTTTTTAACTGCAACTCGAACTGCTTCATTCAGTCGTGTGTCGAGTTGTGACTCGACCAAGCCAAGTGGTGATTGGTAGAGCTAGGTAGAATTCGACCCGATCTGATCTGAACCGAAGGCTAGGATCGGGTCGGATCGAGTAGGCCCACTCAGATCCGACCGTACATCAAGTCAAGTTCAGATAAGTGGCCAATCAGGACTGATCCAATTCGGGATCCGATTCGATTGGATCCGATCCGATCTGCACAATGTTCATTCAACACTGTTTCCTGTAATGTTGTCCACTTGAGATTGGGATATACCTCATTTTTGGTTTAATATCATAAAATGATCTAGAAAAATAGATGGACGACATGGATGAAATAAATACATCATGGTGGGGTCCACATAGCGCCGACCACCAAGTGGAGTAGCCAATCCGTCCTCTTGCCTCAGCTCTTGGCTCGAGGTTCATCGAGCATCGAGCTCTGCCAGACTGCCATAACATCGTGATGCGTGCAGGGAAATGGTTCTATCAATGCATCGAGCTCATGGGAATTTCCCATGAGGTCGAGCTGTGTGGGCCCCACCGTGATGCGTGTCTAACATCAACACCGTGCATTTGATGGGTCCCCTTTAAATTATGGGATATCTCAAAAATTAGTCGTATATGGAACTCAGGTGGGCCATACCATCTAAAATCATGTGAAGACATTTTTAAAACATATAAAAGCACTTGGTGGGGCCCAACTAAAAATTAGATGCATTTGAAACTTGGTATGACCCCTCATCCAAGTGGGAAACACATAATGGATGGTCTAGATTTGTGAACCACACCTCGGTGGGCCCAAAAAATGATTATGAATGTTTTAATGGGAGGGTAATCCATAACCCCTTTCAACTTTTGCACGTGAAAGTTGACTAGCGGTGTACGACGCTGGTGTATTGACGTCAGCAAGTTTTGTGGGTCCCATCATGAGGTATGTGTTATATCCAACCGTCCATCCATTTGGCGGGCTCGTCTAAGGCTTTAGCCAAAAAATAAGACAGATCTAAAGATCAAGTGGACCACACTGTAAAAATAAAATAAAATAAAATAAAATTTAAAATAGAAGATTCAATCTGAACCGTACCCAACCCGATCCGACTCGGTTTCCCTAACCGAGTCCGACTCGGTTCGGGTCAGGCCAGTAGTGCAACGGATTTGATCGAGTCAGGGGACCCGGACTCGGTCCCAGATCGGATCGAGTTGGGTCAGTCCAATTCGGTCCGACTCGACTCGATACCCACCTCTAGTGATTGGGATGAGTTGGGCGGGGTCACCCATTTATTCTCAATAATGACTCCTAGTGCCCAATGACTGAGTTACATCCAATTAATTCACCTAAGTTGTTAATCCATGATGTCACCCTTATTGGAATAGTCACATACATTGGCGCTGGATGTTGACCATTAACCAACTTATTGGCTTTATATTCTCCATTTGAATGCCACTACTTGGATTTCTAGGATCGGTGGTTCACCCAATTTCTAGGATTTATTATTATTATTTTTCAATAAGAGGCTATTCATTGCAGGGTCCACTAAATGGTTTATTCACCCCTGTCACAGTGTCAACATAGCCTTAATTAGCAATCATTTAGTATCCATACACTTATTAGGGGCGGTTTGGATGGTAGGTTACTTTGGATAAGTTCTTATGCCTTAAGTAACTTATTTTCTTATATACTTAATCAGTAAATAAGCTTGTTTAACAGACAACACGCTTGTCATCTAAAACCGAAGAAAATCATGTTTTCTTCCCAACATTTAAGTATTTATCCCTTGATTTTGTTTGGTCTACTTTCAAATTCATCATCCATGTAAGACCAACCTTGATATCCACTACTTATTTTACAGGCTCCACCTTTGACATATACAGGACCAACTTTGAATGTGGGTCATTCATCATTAGAGGCCGACCTTTAATATGCATTGCCCATTATGTAGGGGCTATCTTTTATGCTGGTCAACCATCATGTGGGGCCCACCATCAATGTATTGTCTATCATGTAGGACCCGCTTTGTAGAGCTCATCTTTAATGTAGATCATCCATAATGTAGGGGCCAGCTTGTTTGTGAGCCGTTCATCATGTGAGCCTTGCTTTAAATGTGAGTCACTCATTATTAGGATTGATCTTTGACGTGGATATCCATCTTGTGAGGCTGGCATTTGTTATCAATTGCCAATCTTATAAAGCCCTCCTTTAACGTGGATTATCCAACCCACTTTCAATGTAGACTTTCCATCATGCAATGAGCAGAAAAAACAAAATGGTGCTCAAACCCAAGACAACGTACTAAAAATCTGGAGACTTTACCACCGGGGCAAGGACGGGAACCCCAAGTGAAATAATTTAATGACTTAAGTGGTCCACAAAATAAGTTAAAAAGTAATTTATTCGGTGGTATCCAAACAGGCGCTTAGCATTTACCACGTCTCAAACTTTCAACTATTTTTTATACTTAAATGATGGGTCAACAAACCAATGGTCCGGATCACTGGATAAGTGGTCCACTTACCGGGATTGAAAACCCATGTACACTTTGCCAAGATATCGACCATGTATCATACAAGCTCTCATACATTGCAGATTGATCTGTATCAAACCCATGTTTTTAAACAAATTTACATAATACGATAATAGATACGTAGTATAAAGATTCAAACGGTTCTTTCTACCGTACTATTTCATCTACTGGCCGCTGCATCACCTCTCAAACCTGAATATTTTTGTTGTGGTCCATCCAAAGTGGGTCCTGACAGACCAACGGCTTGGATCACTGAAACTTGGGCACCGCCTCTACAAACTGAAAAATCAAATGTACGTCAGGCTGAGGACTTAATTCCTTAAGTTTGAAAGCTTGGATGGATGATCACAGACGAAAAGATGGGCCCACTTGTAAAAAGGAAAGCGTGCTTATCTGAGGATTTATATAGATGCTCCTCCTGATTAGGGAGATGATGCACTGCCCCTGGAAGAACTGTATGTATGTGCTTCCAGATCACGTATCATGGCAGATGTTTATGATGATCAAAGCCATTCATCCTGTGAGCTCCACCATTAGTTGCGGATCAATAAAAATCGCTCTGGTCGGACGACCGTTATCATGAAAAAAAAAAGACCTTTTGTCATAGAATGTGAACCGTTGGTTCCTTTGTCTTTTAGTGTCCATTTATATGCCATCGAGAATCTGCAGGACTGTCCTAAAAGTATAATATTCGGAACATAGCGAAATCACTATTCAACCCAACAGATGAACGGTTTTGATCTAGTCCACGTATGCCACGTCTGTAGCAACAACAAGGAAATAAAGGTATTTTAAAAATTGTTTTTTGGAGCTAGGAACATCTTTTTCGATGTGTGATTTCATGCGCTGGCAGATTGCGACTATCCATGAACACATCATCTGTACACGTGTCGTGTACAGTATGGGAAGTGTTCGAGGTGGGGCCCACTTAAAGAGATAGTACACATCCGAAGACCTTTAATTTAAATTGATGTGCAGATTATTTAGGTGGAGTGTACCTCAATCCAGACCGTTCAAATTGTGGGACATATATAAATCAAGGTGTACGGTGAGTAGAAAGAAAAAACAGTTCTCAAATCGATCGGAGTTCGGTATATTAAGAAAATACGGTGGGATCCACCATTTGTACGGTTTGGATTGCTGTCTGAGAAATGCGGAGTCGCATGAGTGTAATTTGTAAGAGATCAAGATTCACACATGGCATAGAGGCATACGTACGAGGGATTAGAGCTTTTCATTTGGCGATCCGTTTGCGTAGATGATGTGTCCGGAAAAATGGGTGGTTATGATTATCATATGGACCCCACGTTCAAAGCAAGTGGAAGGTCGGATAATTGCACGTGTGACACGCTCTAGATCCGATCGGCCTTGGATATGATGATAGAGTACAGTGGTCCCCACAGAGTTTACTCTGTACGTTTAAGCGTACTGAATTACTCAGTAGTGTGGCCAGGTGACGCTCCTCGAGCTGCGAGTTGTTCGAACGGTTCAAAGGAGATCAAAGTTACATGGCCCCCACAGTGATGTATTTATTATATCTACACCGTTCATCTATTTTTAAAGATTATTTTAGATTATTATACAAAAAATGAATCATATCCAAAGATCATCTGAACCACACCACACCACAAATAACAGCGGAGATAATGATTTTCACCGTTAAACAATCCATAAGGCCCACCATAACGTTTATTTTCCATCCAATCTGTTCATAAGGTCACAGAGACCCGAATGAAGAGGAAAAACAAATTCAATCCCACACTGCTTTTTACGGTGTGGTCCACTTAATAGTTATATCTGTCTTATTTTTCGTCTCAACCCTTAATACTAGCTCGCAAAATGTATGGACTGTTTGGATAAAACACATAACTCGTGATCAGACCCACAGAACTTGCTGACGTAAGTACAGCAGCTATATGGCTGGCGTGTGGTAAAACAGCCAATCCGCTTCCGGCACAGGCAGGGCTGTGACGGGCTTACAGCTATATATGGGTTTTATCCACACCGTCCATCCATTTTTCCATATCATTTTAAAGTGTAGGCCCAAAAATGAGGGGAGTGGATTGTCTTTGACTCCGGGCACAAAGATATCTTTGTGCTTAGAGCTGTGTGGCGGGTGCTCATAAAGATATCTATGACAAATCCACTCCGTCCATCTATTTTGAAAGACCACGATAAGATAGGATTCTAAAAATCATTCAGATCCATAACTCGTGTGACCATATCACACGAAATAGTGAAGATTGAACAGCTGGCGGTGACAAAAGTTTTGTATGAGGATGACATTTATTCCAACAGATTATACAGTATTTCACTTGAATGAATCACGCGTTTTTTCATAGCACTGAAAATGGGTAAACTCATTTGGGCCCACTGTGAATTTACATAGTTTATCCCTACCATCCGTTTTTCCATCTCATTTTAGGCATGGACCCTAAAATTGAAGCTTATACAAATTTTACCGTCCCACAGGAAACAGTGGAAGTAATGATTTTCACCTTTGAAACTTTTTTAGGCTCCACAGTGATGTTTATTTTTCATCCAAACTGTTCATAAGATTTTAAAAATTAAAAAATAAAATTAAAGAAAAACATTGATAAACGGAAAAAGCAAATATAATATTAATCCAAAACTTATGTGCCCTCAATAATTTTTTAACCGTAGAAATTCAATTCACACTATTTCTTATGGTGTGGCCTATTTTAGCCTTGCATATGCTTTGGTTTTGATATGAGCCCCTAAAATTATCTTGTAAAATGGATGGATAGACCGGATAAAATACATAAATCGCGATGGACCCTATAGAGTTTACTCAATACGCAATCGGCTTTCATGAAAATGACTCTATAAACAGTTTGAATGGCATATGAACATCGTGGCCAGCTCGAGCAAGGTTTCAACAGCGGGATATTGTCGTTCTGTTTTGTTGGTGTGGCCCATCTAAGTTTTGGATCTTCCTGATTTTTAGAATCCTATGTCTTTTAAAACAGATGATCACAATTGTATTTCTCACGGGATATATGTAGGCAGATGAAGGCTTTAAGTGGGCCATAACAAAGGAAACAGAGGGGATAACGATGCGTACCATCATGATATTTGTTTGTTTGTTTGTTTGCCATCCAACCTGTTCACAAGGTCACAAAAATGTAAATAGTGGGAAAACATAAATATAAGATGGATCCAAAACTTTTATGGTCCCAAAAAGTTTCCGATGGTAAGCATTTATTACCACTGTATGGTCCACTTAAGTGTTGGATTTGTTTTATCTTAGACTTATGTCCTAAAATGATATGAAAAAAATAAATAGATGGTGGGGATAAAACCATACATCACATGGCCCCTCAGGAGCTTGCTGGTGACAAGCTGGATAGGCAGGGTAATGCTTAATTTGGGTCCATTAGTGAGTAGGGCCAAAAGTCAGGCGGGTGGGATTGGGTTGGTGCTCAACTCTAGCCCAACCCAAGGTTTCTATACCTCAATCCTAACTCAATCTAACTCAATCTAGGGTTAGGAATTCTCAACCTAAGCCCAACCCAAGCGGGCTTGGTCAAGTTGGCCAGGTTGGTCGGGTAGATATATGCTAAATATTTTCATTATTATATTAGTCTAATATATTTTCAATACATGTTTTATTTTTTTTGTACTTATAATTTTATTAATTATATATGTAGTTATTGATGGCAAAGAAGTTCATTTTTTTTTTCTAAACGAATCAGCTAATATATACGACAACTACTCATTTAAAAGTTGTATTGTGTATCAAGTAATTTATTTGGGAGAGGGAAATCCCGCATATCTTGTTAGGTTAAGTCATTGGAAATGACGTGGACCAATGAAACTCGGCAGTATTGGAATTCCTTGTGCCTTTAACATATATGATCTGTGCTCAATTATAATTAATTGATAAAGAATTTATATATTCATTGGGGTTCAGGTTAGGCCGGGCAACCCGAGACCTTTACCCGGGCCCAACCCAAGTTTTATCGGATTGGTGTTTGTATGGCCTAAGCCCGAGACTAAACCTAATACATCCTGCCCAAGCCCAACCTAGTATCGGGTCAGTCACGGTGGGTCGGGTTGAACCCGCCCTATTAGTGAGCCTCCCTCGCGGAAATGGATTGGCTACTCTCCCTCCCACCAGTTGGTGGTCGGTGCACTGTGGGCCCCACCATGATATATGTGTTTCATCTATGTCGTCCATCTATTTTTATAGATCATTTTAGGAGCCGAAACCAAAAATGAGGTATATCCCAATCTCAATTGGACCACATTACAGGAAACCATGTTGAATGAACGTCAACCATTAAAAACTTTTTGGGTGCCCATAAAAGTTTTGGATCAAGCTGATATCTGTTTTTCCCCTTCATCTAGGCCTGTATGAGCTAATCAACAGATTAGATGTAAAATAAACAGTACAGTGAGCCTTAGGAGGATTTTAATGGTGGATATCCAATCACTATTGTTTTCCTGTGGTGTGTTCCACCTGAGATTTATATCCTTCTCATTTTTGGGATCAAGCCCTAAAATGATCCGCAAAAATGGATGAACAGCATGGATGAAACACATACATCACGGTGGACCCACAAAGCACCGACCGCCAACCACCGGGCTAGTGGCAGGGGGAGTAGACAATCCGTTCCCCCTCCCTCACTACACACGTGCCGTGTGAATCAAATCTCAACCACCCAAATAGTGTGACTCACCGTAGATGGATGGCAAAGTTGTGATCCTAACTACTTGTTAATGGGTGGACATATAGTGGACGGCACATACAAAGCAAATTATCAAATAAAAACAAAGCATTCGAGAATGTCTGCTAAATTATATATATTGATTACGTGCTATACAGGTCCAATATGCAGACGGTTGGGATTCGAAGTAGGGTTTTCTTGGGCATTGCAATGGCCCAGATTAGAGAATTTGTGTGCGAATACAAAACGACATAAGCATCAGACCGAGTAGCAATGCGCGTAAATCTTGAGCGACTTAGTAACACAGAATCCAACCACCAAGAGAAGAAAAGATAATCTCCACCGTTCATATTGAACAATAGACCGCAATCAGATGGAGAATGACTTTATCAATGGACAAGATTATTAAGACGCAAGCCACCTGATTTTGCAGAAGATGGACCGTTGGTCACCGGTCTGAAGGATTTTTAATCAATGGATAGAATTCTCCAACCATTATAACATTTAAGTAGTTAGATCCACAGCAGGTCTCAAATTGTCCAGGGACTTAATATTTAAAAAAGAAAGCCTTAAATTATAAAGGTGTATGATATTAATATTAAAAAAAAAACAGGTTACCAATTATGCACGGCCAGGATCATCTGTCCTTGCAGTCACACACCATCCTCCAAGACACGTTTTCGGTCTCTGATCACTCGTGCGGCTCGTGTGAAAAATCCAAGCCGCTCATCAGACAGGTCCCATCATG
Organism: Magnolia officinalis; assembly: GCA_021015155.1. Classification (NCBI taxonomy): domain Eukaryota; kingdom Viridiplantae; phylum Streptophyta; class Magnoliopsida; order Magnoliales; family Magnoliaceae; genus Magnolia; species Magnolia officinalis. The sequence goes on along the minus strand of JAJHSJ010000004.1, from coordinate 28,965,872 downwards.
TAGATGCTGCGAGCTTAGACTCAGTCTGGTGCACCTGAGCCCAACTTATAAACTGAATGCTAATCGCTGTTTAATTTCTTTTAGCTGTCCAGTTCGTCAATACAATCTAGCTCACCTGATTAGTGATTATCTGACCATACCTTTTTCACGAAAGGAATTTATCGATGGGACCCTTCCTGATCAGCGCGGTTGGATCTCTCCACGTGAGGCACATACAAGGAAACTGCAGTGGCGCGAGGGTTCTCTTTCTCGCATTTCCGCTTTTTCGAAGCAGTTCCCGACAAGGGCAGTATCGCAATTTCCGAAAAAAATAAAATAATAAAGCATTCGAATTCTATCAACCATCACTAGATGGGTAAAGGCTTGGTAGTTGTCGCATGTTTCCAGTGAAACGGTAGTCCGGAAGCTCGGCCCACTTCATAAGGTAGCCTCTGCAATGGATGGACCAGATGGGCTTCTCGTTTTTTTTTTTTTTTTAAAAAAAAATAAAATTTAAAAGGATAAAGATGATCGTGGCCATTTAAAAATTAAAACATGGGTTAAAATATTAAGATGATCGTAGCCATTTAAAAATTAAAACATGGGTTCAAATATAAAGTCTCACCACTTTATAAGTTTACCTGTATGTAAATAGGACATCTAGCACCTTTTCCGGAAGAAAACAATATTCTATATATAGTGGATCATAAGTTTTAAACGGTTGTGATCATTTGCACGGACTCAGGCGGGCCATGGTGATGTTTGTGAGAAATCCACGTCATCCATCTATTGTTTCAGATTATTTTAGGAAATGAGACTGTAGAAACTGGGACAGTTTCTTACCATAATAACCTTCTTTGGATCTACCTTATATTTATCCAAAAACATAACCAAATATGAAAATTTGCAGCCATGTGAATGCTTCAAACGATGCCACTGAATCCCCCCTGCTTAGTCTCGATCGGCCTACTTGAGTTTGGATCCAATTTATTTTTCGTTGCAGGTCCTACAATGGGCTCTTAAAATGGATGGACACCATAAATTTCTCATAAACATATGTAACAGCCTTTAATTTTAGTGTACTTGGAACTAAAATAAATAGTTAAATATTTTATTTTTAATTAATAAATAAAAATAAGTTCATAATTAAGTTAGTAGAGACACTCTTAGTTAAGAGAGAGCTTGAGGGATTGACTCTTGCCAAAAGGTGATAAATTATGTTCATTAATCAAAATTTGAAAATCGTGCTTGACTTTTATGGATGTTATCAATATGTGGATTGAATGCCCATGAATGATGGTGATGGTAGATATATGTGTACGTGATTGAAATAAGACTCTAGAAAACGGTAATTTTAAGGTGAAATTATGTTTATTGATCAAATTTTGAAAATCATGGATATATGTGTATATGTGATTGAAATAAGACTCTAGAGAATAGTAATTTCAGGGCGAAATTATATTTATTAACCAAATATCAATATATGGATTGAATGCCTATAAATGATCATAATGATAGATATACATGTACGTGATTGAAATAAGCTTATAGAAAATAATAATTTCAAGGAAAAATTATATTTATTGACTAAATTTTAAAAATCATATTTAACTTTTATGAATGTTATCAATATGTGGATTGAATACTCATAAATGCTGATATATATGTTTGTGTGTGTATCTATCTGATTAAAATAAGCCTCTAGAACAAGGTAATTTTGGAGTGTGACAACATCGCATCACCTAATCTCCCATCCCAATAACTACCTAGGAAATGCTTTTAAAGGAAATCTACGGCTATGCAGTATCATTTTCACCGCATGTATTAAAAGACAGTAAATTTCAAGAGTGACTCCGTGGGACCGGTGTAAAATCATGCTTATAACTGTAAATTCGTGTGGTTTGGCCCACATGAGTCTTATCATTTTACGGGATTAACTCAATGTCGGATGAGTGGATGGGATGGCATATAAACACGATGGTGGAGCTATAAGCAATTGGGAGGATTTTAATGGTTGAACTTCTCATCTCAACCGTTTCCCATGGTGTATCATACCCGAGTGTTGAATCGACCAGATATTTTGGTTCTAGTACAAACAAAGGCCAATTCACCTGATGAACGGTGTGGATCTCATCCACATGAAGTCTCCCTGTCCACGTCAGCGAGAGTAACTCCCTAATATCTCTACGGAACTCACACGACGTGTTTTCGTTATAAAAACCCTTCCCGAGGATTATAGAAACGGTTTCTCTGCTTCTTCTCGAAAACTCGTAAGCCATCGTTTCTCTCGCCCCAGAATCGTTCAGACCTAATAGAAACTCGGAAAATTCAAAGAAAGAGAAAAAGATTGATAAAACGGAAACTTGAAGAAATTCAAATTCGCATCATACGGTAAGAAAGATCAGTTCATGTGAAGATTTGGAAAGAAAATCAAATTTTATTCCATAATTGCCCCTTCTCAAGTTTCCTTTTCCCGATCGCTGAATGATTTTCTAACTCTTTCTTCCATTCCATTCAGAAATTTCATATACGAATCAGAGTCAGAATCGAATCGCAGCAGTAGGTGAAAAAACAATCTCTCCTTCATGAGATTTTGTTCACATTTTGGAGAGATTCTTTGCGCCTGTAAACGATTGCTCCCTCGACAAAGGTACCTTTTCTACCAGGAATTAATACTTTTTGGAGAAAAAAAATTACAGATATATATTCATTCGCAGAGAAGGGTATCGAATTAAAAGAGAAACATTTTTTTTTTCAAGGTTTCTCTGATTGTGAGTATTTAATGAAAATTTCCTTGTAGAAATAAAAGATCCTTATCCGAAGCTGTTTTTTTTTTTTTTTTTTTTTTTTTTTTTTTTTTTTTTTGTTTTTTCCATTTTTTATTTGAGTGTCTGTAATGGCTGGTTGAAAGCTCCGAATCCCGCTGTATTGAAATCTCTTTGATATTTTGATGGAAATCTCGGATCTTTTTCCATGTCTTTGATGGAGATTCGTAAACCTCCCGTTCTTTCGGTTGGAATCTCTCGTTCTCTCGTCTTTTTTTCTAATTTTAGAAAAAAAAAAAAAAAAAATTTCTTCGAAGCCGCAGATTGGACTTTATTTCAGAAATGCGAGTATGAGATCATTTTCCGATTCCGACTCAGCCGCATTTCGAACATTTATTCTTTTTATTTGTTTTTGTTTCTGGAGATCTGAAATTGGTTCTTGCGCACCTTCACAAGCACGATCTCTGTTTTTCGATGCGAGTCACGGTCTTCTAGCCCGCGGACTACTAAAGCGAATTTGTAGCCCGCTATTTGGGCCATGTCTATGGATAGGTGGGTCCCTCCACCCTTCCTATTCGTTGGATAGATAACATCGTATAACGATCTATATATCTACGCTTTACATTAAGCCCATTTTTTCTGATATTAGTATCATCTTCACTAAAAATAGAGCCGTCCTTAGTCTATCAACGGAGGGCCCTACCTCCTAAAGTGGTTCTAACAATAATCCTCATGGCCCAGCTGTGGTGGACTACGATTTCAGTTTGGTAGTCCTGAGTATTACCTGACTTTTACCTTCTTTAAATACTACTGCAGAAGATCCAGTGCTTCCAGAGCAATGCAAGGTATAATGCTCTTTAGTTGCACAAGGATGCTGGACATTTTTATCATTCGATCTGGACTGTCCAATTTCTCTAGCTCAAATTTCATGGGCGATCGTGCTAAAGTAGTTATCTGATGATCAGATCCATCCGAATTCCGGCCTTCTTTCTTAAATACATCCATTTCCAAGATTGACAGTTCAAATTATTTATAGGATTTATTTTTCCATGAACAATTCTGACTGTCGAATGGACGGTCCACATGTGCCATGGAATTAAATCAGCATCTGATAATTTCATAATTCCAATATGGCAGGATTTGTAGAGCCTAGCATGTGGAGTCAGATGGCCGTGGAAATGAAGAAGGAGAGATTATTACTTTAGAAGAAGAAATGGGCGAGGTTTTGACACATGTAAGTTATGATGCTCTGTTGAAAATCTGTCATCCAGCACTGCACTAATTTGGTACGTGTCAGCATCCATGATCTGACGATCATCGTGTGGGTCCAACCACAATGTATACCACTGTCCTGTCCGATTGGACTGAATAGCTTTTCCTATTCGGTGGGTCACCAGTAATCTTTCCACCATCCATTTGTGGGTCACAGATGTGTGGCTGAGATCGTGTGTCCAATGGCCCTTTTCTACCGTGAGTATCCATGCTGGTGGGACTGAACTGATGGATGATCCAGATTTCGGACCGTTTGATATTTTTCGTGGAAGCTCCTAGTAAGGAGTAGCAATAAGCATGTACGGAATGCATAATTTCTTCTTTTTTTTTTCTTTGTTTTTTTTTCATCAGAACTGATCCCAACCGGCCAATTTGCGTCTCCATCTCTTTGGTTCGATTCCTGTCGTGTTATCTTATAAACCTTAGCAGTTGGAATCCGTCCGACATTAAAAAAATCGTTAGTTTGTGAAGATTTGTATGATACTCTGGCGGCGATGTGGCTTGATACGCAGGCACTCAGAAATTGTATGCGTTTGTATATATTAACCCAAATAAAACCGACTATATCGTACAGTCCACTGTCGCCAATTCCCAATCCGAAGATCATATTGGTTGAACTGTCCAAACCAGTGATTTATGTCCAAACCGGTGATTTATGGACACCTGTTCGTCGAAATAGGACCGTTGGATATTTTCGTTTTTAATGTCTAATAACTCCCTATCAATCCAATATGTCTGATGATCAATTAAGCTTAATTTTTAGTTCATGATACGTTAATGCGAGGTACCATATGGTTTAAGTTAACTAATTATATGCCACGTGTGCAGTTTTTAAGTGCCTGCATATCATCCATCACACTTCGTCAGATTATCAAAGTTTTCCACCGCACGCGTTCAATTTTCATTTTTTTCGTAATTCAAATAGTACAGTCGTTTTTATTGAGCGTTTATTTAAAGATCAGATACGGCCACGGGATCATAAGTTACGAAACAGTTATTTCTTGCCATCGTCACACATATGTAGAATATCCTGTCCATTGGAAAGATGGGCCAGGCCATGGTGATCACCTGATTTGAAAATAGGCCGATCCACATGTACAGTGGGACATAATATCAATTGACCCCTCTCAGCAGACAATGGGATGACTAGTGTACTGGTGTGGCCCACCCAATAGTGGATTGGCCTGATTTTCGTGCCAAGTGATCATCGTGGTGCGGGCAACCTGCGTCTGGGATAGGAAATTCTATCTATGTTACACGTAGATGGAAAGAAAATGGCTGTACGGCTGGATCCGATCTCTCTGGAAAATTATAAAAACCTCCCTCTATGTTTCTAATAATTGTAAACACCACCGTTTTATTTTTAAATATTGCAAATACCTCCCCTTTGCTGGATGTACTAAAGTAACTCACGCCAAATAACCCCAATATCCTCACCATGAGGGAGTTCTCTTTTACATGTATATCTGTAAATGATATCTAACCAATCCATTAGGGTGACTCCACTATTATTAGTCGTCCAAAAAATAGGCCAATCTAATAATCTTGTTAGGTAGCCAAATAAAATAATGAACAATCACCCAAAAACGTCCAAAATTCATATGGTGGGTTATTTTTTGGGTGTCCCATTCTCATTGTGGAGTGACTATGGTGAATGGGTTAGATGGCGTACATGCACTATAGTGGGCCCACATGTCTAAATTGGTTGCCTATGAGAAACAGTATAATGGTTGGCTCAAAGATAATGATGTTAAAAGATGTTGTAAGGGAATCCGCAGTGGATGTGTGAAACAGATGGGAGGTGTTTACCATTGTTATGAGTCAGGGAAAGTGTTTGTAATTATCCCCCTTTTGCCATGCTTGATCATTTCTCTGTTTAAAACCACTTTCATTGATAAAGGACCATTTCTTTAGACTTTTAGTAATATAAAACCGTACAAAGCTAATATTGTATTACTGGAAAAAGAGGAGGGGGTGTAGGTATCAATGTCTTTGAGTTCTTATGATACTCAGGCAGCCTTATGATGCTTTACACTAACGCACTCGGATATTGTACACCTGTTACACATTAACTCAAACTAAACCAATGGAACTATGGAATCCACTGTTCCTGAGTCAGGATCCTAAAATCAAATTGGTTTTTTTTTCTTTTTTCTTTTTTTTTTTTTTCTTTTTTGAACATTGTGATTCATTGGCATTTTGTTGTTGTATTAGGCCATTGGGTATTTTTCATTTTAACCATCTAATAAATGTCCACCATTCAGATCATCAGATGTTCGCAATTCTTCACTCACCATACATATAAACTAGAAACCATAATGTGGACAGTTTAAGTTGACTTATATGCTACGTTGTCACCTATAACTAATATGTAAGTGCCTGCGTATCATGTGTTACCACCCACAGTATCAGAGTCTTCCTCTCTTGCATGCATCCACTGTTGTCATCATCAGCACATAGATGTATCTCTACTCTATATAACCACGAAGAACCAAGGTCAATTTTTCCTGTGCAATTAGTTCTAGGAGAGCGATGGTCTTTGAGTTTCTGCAAGACATTAAATCTACATGTTTATAAATGCATGGCTTGGATTTTTCCCTTTCCTCCCTGCTCATGCATGAGTTACCTGCTCTCACCTCTTTTTGCGTTTCTTTGTATTTGTGTGTAAGAGCCACACATGAACCCATCCAACAAAGGTTGTGGGGCCCACTTTGATGAGTGATGACTATGTACCATCCATCTGTGTATCTTTTTGTGCGGCATCATGTTAGGGTGGCAAACAAGAGGCAGGTCTAAAACTCTAGTGGGCCACAAAACAGGAAAAAGTGTGGATGGGTCCTTACTAGCGGTGACCTTCTCTCTTGGGTCCCTATTCATGGCTAAGTGGTAGACTAGTAAGTGTTTCAACACAGAGGTCATGGGTTTGAGACCCATTGTGGCGTGTGGAATTTTTTTATATAAAAAAACTCCCTCTCCATTCCTTCCTCGTAGTTTTGTCTTTTTCTAATTTTTTTTCCACCCCCTTCCAAAGTATCTTTTCTCCCATTATCTCCTTTACCATTTGTTTATTGGCCATAGATCGTAACTTTAAATATTCTAATTATGAAGAATTTGAGGAAGCCACATCATCTGTGTATCTCATCAGATGAACGGTTGGATCACAAACATTACCACAGATTCAACTGAATTAGTTAAGATGTATCCTAATAACTGTGCACCGCAGTGTAGCATTCTTCTTATACTTACCATCCCCATTTGGTGTGGCCGCTGCAGCTGGGAGCACGCGACCAGAAAAGAACAAGACTAGCATATGTGCCATGCTGCGGAGCCCATGTGCAGTTAAAAAGTTGAGCGCACTGAACCCGACACCAACCACTCTGGGTTGGATTTGGACCGAGGTCAAGCCCCTTCATTAGGTGGGCCTCACCACGTGTGTACCATAGCTCAAAAATCAGACATGACTGGTCATTATGTAAGTGTATAAGAATTGGCTATTGATCCAAACTAATGCTGCCACCAGATGTCCTTAAATGCTTTATTTTGATGACACATTAGAGCGGTCCACCTCACAAATGACCTGGATCTCACACTCACATGCTGCATTGGCACGTGAGGGGAGATGAGGATTCCAGATCCAACACTCCACGATAACAGGGCTCACTAATCTAAATGAATGGAGCATTCACCAAAAGCAACAATTGATAGAAAAATAGGCAGTTTGGTTGGTGGCAGCGTTCAAGGATCAAATGGACTCTAAATTAATCAAGTTGAAAATTCTAATTAAGAGGGTGGGGTCGTTCAGGAACAATTTGGCATGCAAGAGGGGTTTTTTTATACTCTGGCAGGTGATGGTTGATACGCATGCACACAGAAATTGTATAGACACCATACACATACTCCAAATTAAATTAAACTGTCCAAATAGTGGAACCCACCATATAGGGCGGTTGGCTCCAAAATCAGATTTGATTAGATGACTTGAAGGACGTTTGATGATTTTGGACTGTAAACTAGTTTCGGTTTTAATAATCCATTAGAAGTCCACCAATCATCATAGGATCATATCATATGTTGTGTGCACAATTTCTGTGTTAATGTGTATTGAGCATCATGCCCAAGGTGTTCTATTATGGTAACGATGGCTGTAACAGCCACAGTCATTACCGTTGTGCCCTGATGACAGCCATTAACAGCCACAGTCATTACCATTGTGCCCTGGTGACAGCCATTACGGACTTTAAAAAAAGAAGAAAAAAAAAAATTAAGCAAAAAACTATTTCAAGATCATTGTGGGTCCGTTAGGAGGCTATTATGGACTGCTATAGGACGGGACCACTATAGGCAGATTTTTTATTTTATTTTATTTTATTTTCTATAATGGCCGTTTCGGCACCATAATATATAAAAATTATGGCTATTACCGTGACAGCAGTTACGTAACTGTTTTTGTATACCATGACTACGCCCTCACTTCTTATTGAAGGCCATTTGTTTGTTGAATTTGGGCCATGAAACTACTTCCATGTTATGTGGACACTTTCTGTGCGCATGCATATAGAGCATCATGCCCTACCAGAGTATTGAAGTTTCCGTACTTGATTCTTTTAGCTCCATTAAAAAGAATGTTACTAACATTGAGATTAGTGATCAGACGGAATCAACTCACAACAAACTACAATGTCTGTCGATCATCAACATAAACTAATTACAAATTGTAATTAAAGTACATCCAAACGCATATCTAAGCTGGTTGCTTCAAACATTCCAAATTTACAAAATAAATCTTTCAGTCTCACATGGGAGAGTAGCTGCATACCTTTTTTTTTTTTTTTTTTTTGGGTTAGCTTGTTAGTACACACCCATGTCAGTACACACTCCATGTTAGCCACCCCCACTAGGGATCGATACCAAAAGATTTCAAGTGTTGAAACGAGGTATCTCCACTCAGTCTGCCAGTTGAGCTATGGATCTGGGTGTAGCTGCATACCTGTTTAGTGGAATCTTGAGGTTTATTTAGTTATGATTATTTTAATACTAAATACATATTAAAATTGAAATGTTTTGTCTTTGAATTCAACTAATCAAATGCTTTAAGTCATATTAAAATCAACATGTCTTTGGATTTCATGGGAATTGCCTGGGGGATTTCTGTTTTATTTCCTTCTAAACGACGATGCATTGACGATTCTGGTGGATTTTCAATTAGTTTTTTCTCTTATAATGCAGAATCTGATGAGATTGTGATGCTATTCATCTGATTGATTACAGACCCAATCGACAGCTATGGATAAAGCTGCTAATGTGATCCTAGATATTGAGAGCCTTGCGCAGTCCTTGGATAAATGCTCAGGAAGTCCAAAACTCACTGTGAGTATTCTTCGTTTCCTCTTTACACTTAAAGGTAGGATGGTGTGTGTGTGTGTGTATATATATATAATTTAAAGCTCCTCTCAGATATCCTAACTCCCATTTTCTTTGTTGTTCTGTAGAGAGCTCTCTCTCGCAAGGGTTCTTGTCGAATTGATAGAAAGATCCCCGAAGAACAAGAAACAGAAGAAGCGTCAAAGAAACTTGTTGTAAAAGGTAAGAGATGTAATGTTTTTTCCAACTTACTGTTGGTCAATTCTATAATTATGAGTGATTATTCATAACATACAAAGAGGAATGATCTCATACACCTCAATGGACAGTGAGTTACCTTGTACCCCTAGCTCATGTTCCAACATGCAAGTGTTTTTGACATCTGAGCTAGAAAGGTGTGCACCACCATGAAGATCCCAGGTACAAAAATCAGGCTGGTCCAATCATCAAGCGAATCACCCCACCCTGATGGATGGTCTAAACGAAACCTGCAGACAGTCTGATTCATTAATATGCAGGTTGTCTGATTATTGGACCAAACTGTTATTTTTTGTACCTGGTGATCTTCATGGTGGGCCACCTTTTTCACAGCTCAATCACATGTCGGCATAGGGGTGGACCATAGTTTTGTGTCAATTGAATTGTATGTGATCGTTCATCATTTTTGAGTGCTCTCTTCCATCATTACATAGAAGCAAAGTAGGAAACCATTGTAAGCAACATTTAATATGTTACACAGTGGTGAGTTCACAGCTGGAGCCATTGATATCAAACAAACCTCTGGTCTTGGTCACCTCTTCATCAAATAGCTCCGGTCTTTCTGATGGCAGTGATGGAAAAAGTAAGAGATTTAACCGATTCATAACTGTCCACCCAAAGGAGATCCTTCTCATCTTTGCGACACTGTAAGGATTCCTAAGCTTTTCTTGAACTGTTTTGCCAAACGACGTAAGATGAATTTTACCTATCAGTTACAAAGAACTCCATAGTGGTATCAGCTGTTGCTTCAGATCTTGAACCATTCTCTTAGGAAGATATATTAGTTGAGTTAGATCCAACTAGAGAGAGAGTTCTGATAAACGAACTGTTCCTGTTGATTGGTTGGAGCTCATATTCGTACTTTTGAATCTTGATCTGCACTTGTAAAGTGATCAATATTTGATCACCAGATTTGTATTTGTATACTGCACTTGTAAAGTTGTTCAGAAGGATCACCCAAGATTTTAAGAGCCTTTTCCCTCATTGGCAACATAGATTTTCTGTTTGTACAAGTTGGGTCCATGGTTCTGTGATCCAAATTCGAGAATTTTGACATTATGGGTCCACTGTGGATGATCGACGCACCGAAAATCTCTTCAGATGGGAAAATCCTAACACTTTAAGCAGAGGTTAGAAAATAGACAGGAAGCAAAGTACATTAACGAACCGCGTTCAATTGAAGGAAGGCCAAACTTTCGATGGTGAGGAAATGCCAATTTTGGGGATGTTGGTGTGTGGGCCACCTATGGTGAGCCCATCATATCAATGGTTTGGATCACTGCCCCATTGGTCCCCCCTGTACAAACTGAAAACTTTAGCATACTCTACAACCCAAGCATCATGTAGTTCCCCTTTTTCTTCTCTTTTGAAAAAGCACCAAAAAACAAAAGACAAAAAAAGAAAAAGATGAAATTATTGTTCTTGAATCATTCATCATCATTTCCTAACTGGATGATTGAGCTTTTCTTTTTTTCTTCGTCTTTCTTTGTTTGTTCTTTATGATTACTTTCATTCATCATCAAGATTATCATTGTAGTCATCTTTAGTTCTCTACTATTATGAAGAGAAAACTTAGTTCTTTGCTTCCTTAGAAGACAAATTTCAACAATTCTGTTAATCTTTTTTCTACTGAAATGCTTAGGCCTTGTTTGATAAATGCCTAAAAATGAGTAATCTCATTTTAGTTAACAGTAATTATGTATGAGACATCTTGATCTCTAATTCATAATTACTATTACCAAGAACTTATTATGTGTTAAATGTCAAAATCTCTAACATTAATTGCTGGTAACTAAAATGGGACGAACTCTTTTTTAGCTGTCTACCAAATAAAGCCAAAGGGAACGAGCCTACAGACGAACTTGCTGATACTTAAAATGATGAAAATGCAGCTTCTGCAGGACCAAATTACACTTGACATGCTTTCATATAAAGAGCAGTTGTTGCATTTGGTAATGAACATTATATCGGTCACTGATTACGGCAGGAAAATAAGAAAATAATGTTTTTTTTTTTTCTTGAAACATGTTGGCAGCCTAGGCACTAATTCAGCAACTGAGTTATTGTCTAGCACACAACCCTAGCAAAACAGGAATTCAGGGTCATTTTGATGTAGTTAAAAAATCACTTCACATAAATTCTCACAAAAACTGTTTCATTCTATCGTGTTTGGGTAATGGTAATGTAGCAGGGCATAGATAAAGAGGTGTAATCGGGTCCTTATTCTTACTCCGGTGGTAGACTCTTAGGAGTTTCAACACGTGGTCGAGGGTTCAAGTACCCATAGGTGGTGAAATCCCACCATGGCGTGAGTGTGTGGTGGTGTGTGTGCATGTGTAAAAAAAAAAAGATAAAGAGGTGTAATCATCATCTTCTTCTTAAAAATAGTCCTTGAATTTAATGTGCTTATATAAGTAAAAGAAACCCTAGACTCTAATTTGATTCTAAATGTAAAACTTTCTCAAAATAGTAAAAATATCCAAAATGATAAAAAAATCTAATCCTATCCAAATTTGTAAACAACTCTTAGACAACTAAAACAAGTACTTTGGACCACCATTGGACTCTTAAACCCCTAAAAATACCATAGAAATAGCAAAACACTTAACTTCTAAAAATAGTAACTTTCGACTAAAAACTCAAAATTATCCTCTAAAACAACCTTCTTTTTGAAAACTACTCAGGGTCAATTGTCTTTAACATGGATCAATGTGTAGAACTTATCAATAGTTTTTCGAAGATATTATACACACAAAATGGATAAGTGATCACAAGGTTACGGCTGTGGGAACCTATAATGCACGCCGGACCCTTGATCAAACTTTCTAGCCTGATTCCTTTTGATCCTAACTGACCATATGTTTGTCCTTGACTTCATCCTACATCAGGCCCTTCACTAGTAAAATTAAACTCCTCAAGTTTAGGACAGTAGTAGTCCATTGCAATGACTTGCCTTTGTAGCACATTTTCTCTGTCTTACATTGGATTGAAATTTAATACTTATGATAGAACTTTAGAAAAGGAAACCTCACCTTTTGTTTCTATGCATTCCTTTGCATCTGGTGCGTTGATTTCCACCTCTTTTACAACAATGGATTTGCGATATTAGATTGCCTCAGTGTAGATTGTAGCTTTATTTGCTGCTCAACATCCATTAAATAAGATGTTAGCTTTGTTACTACCGGCCCTTCATCTATACACTTTACTTCTTGCTTAGAAGGTAAAAGGGCATTGATCTTTATTGTGATGACCGTAAGAATGCTCATCTTCTTGGTTATGGAGTTGACCTCAACCATTAAATCATTGATCCTTCAAAAAAAATAAATAAATAAATAAATAAATCCGTCCATTAACTAGTGTTTTGATGCAATTGGAACCTTTTTTAGATCGTCCGTCAATTCTTCAATTAATCAATTTGTGGATCCATCAAGCAAACCCGATAGTGGATTCGTCAAGAGGCACTCCATCTGCATAGCTCCACTCTTCTTCTCTGATGGATTCTTCAAAGGGAACTCTTTGATCTGCATAAGTCTACTCTTCTTCTTCAACATCTAATTGGTCGAAAAATGCCCGGTAAAAAATTGATAGATCATGAGCTCCCCCAATGGTCGTGGGTCATTTATTGCTTTAAATATATTTGTGTTCCATGGCCTCAATCACCCAAGAAATCCTTGCTTGCAACTCCTACATTGAACAATCGAATTCCTGATAAAAGGCCACAGACTCTGGGCTCATTAATGCTTGATTCCCTGGAACACCATTTGTAAGATTTTTGCCACCGAATCTGTTATTGAAAGCGATAACCCATGGAAAGACCTCCCTTTGATACCAACTAGTTTGGCAGCTCTAGACATAATATAGCTACAAAACTAATAACCAACCACAAAGTTATGACTGTCGGAAGTTATAATGTATACTAGACCCTTCATCGAACTTTCTAGCTCGGGTTTCGTTGTGTTGGAATTTCGTGGGCTTGCATAGAGAATCGTTGCCCAGCTGGCCCACATGTTTTGAGAATGCAAAGAAACCAGATTTCACTCCAAACGGCACCATAGCAATTCCTCTGTCATTATGGTCAATTCAAAATTCCTTCAGGAAATCTTCAATGTCAATGGCCAATTACTTTTTAAGATTTGGTCTGTTCCTAACTAAAATGCCCATGATACCTACTTAGAGAAAGGACACATGGGAGTATTACAGTCATTCATGGGGGCGTTTTGGTGGATTTAGTCAATAGTGTAGTGCTCCTTTAGTGCAGTGGTAGGTTGCAGTGATTTTGTCTGTTGGATGGGATAATTATAAATAGCTCACAAGATGCAAGGGTGGCCCACTTATAATTATACATTTGATGATTCCGATGCAGGTCCAGCATGGGGACGTTGATACTCATTTACTTCACTCTCTCCATTAACAGAACAGGTGGCCCCTGAAAGGTTAGGTAAGGAACAACAGCTGTTTATTACATGGAAGGATATGAAGCGTTCTCTCTCTCTCTCTCTCTCTCTCTCTCTCTCTCTCTCTCTCTCTCTCTCTCTCTCTCTCTCTCTCTCTCTCTCTCTCTCTTTCTCTTTCTCCTTCTCTCTATATTTCAACAGGAGACAGCTTCTAACAGCTTATGTATGGTCAATGCCAATATTTAAAAAATCTTCGTTATCTCTGGTGACCAAAAGACAGAGCCCAACTGTAAAAGACTCCTCCCCAGCAACTCCATAAAGAGCAGTGAAGGGGGAATCCATTTTTGTAATAATTCCATTAATTGGAGGCCATCATCCGCCACAAAAGTTTTGTGTACAAAGCTTTGTAGGGTTGGGTCCTTACTCATGCCTCAGTGGTAGACTCGCAAGAGTTTCAACATGAGGTCATGGGTTGTATATCCATGCAATCCATCCGTTTTTCCAGCTTATTTTAGGTCATGGTCCCAAAGATTAAGAAGATCTAAATATTAGGTGGACCACACTTCAGAAAACAGTGGTTATTGAACACTCGCCATTAAAAACTTCCCATGGCCCATTTTAAGCAGATCTGTAATGTTTATTTTCCATCCAACCAGTTGGTAAGGTCAACCAGACCTGGATTAAGGGAAAATACAATGATCAGCTTGACCCAAAATTTTTGTTGCCTACAAAAATGCATTTAATGGTTCTTCATCACCTTTTCCAGTGGTGTAGTTCACCGGATATTTGAATCTGCTTAAACAATGAAATATAAAAACGGATGGGCTGCATGGATCTACAAATAATTCATCAACATGGCCCCACACGATAAAGATAACACTCGGGTAACACCTAATCCGCTCCCATTTCTAGGAAAGCTGATTCCCACCAGGATATGCCAACAAGGATCCCTGGTGGAAGGCGCTGCAGGGCCAGTGTAGGTTTTTATATCCAGGTGGTCCATCTATTTTGTCTGCTTCATTTTTTAGCTCATGCCCTAAAATGATCCTGCAAGGACGGCTGGTGTGGACAAGGACATACCTAGTGCCAATGCTGAATGCCTGATAAAGCCTTTACTAGAACTTCACGCATATGGAAGCTATATGGGACAGCTGTGATGTTTGCGAGAAATTCACCCTTCCATCAATGTTGTTAGCTTATGTTAGGACATGGGTCAAAAATAAGGCAGATCCAAAGCTCAAATGAGCGGCACAAAAATTGAGTAGGAAAATGCCTATTGTTGAAACTCTTAGGCTCATTGTGATGTTTATATGCCTTCTATATATGTGGTTCATAATGTCATTCCTACCGGGATGAATTGAAAAGACAAAAATATTAGCCTGGTCTAAAACTTTTATGGCCCCACGAATGTTTCAACAGTAGAATTTCAATCCTCACTGGTTCCTATCTTGCGGCCCACTCGAGTTTTGAATCTGCCGCCTCATTTTTTAGCTTATATCTTGATATGATCTCGACAAACAGATGGAAGGAGTGAATTTCTCACAATCATCACAGTGGGTCCCACCCAGCTTTCCATCACAGGAAGCTAGTGCAAAAGGTTACTTTATACGGGGAGGGGAATGCAAAATATTGATTTTGCCTGAACAAGCTTTAGACATATCTTCTCGCACTGAACTCTCACTTACGCATATCTTGCCACGATGAGCTGTCACTTCACGGAGGCCCACCTGTGATGTGATGCGTTGTACGTGTTTATAAAGTCTAAACTGGGCGTACCGCCAATCACCTCATCCTCACCATACATTCCAATCACCCGCTCCCAAAAAACAACAAAAAAAACACTCAAAAACAGTAAAAAGGATATTTAAATAAATAAATAAATAACCCAAAAAAATATTTTAAAAACACCCATGGACACTTGAAAAGTGCACTAAGAAATATCCAGAAATTAAAAATTAAAAATTAAAAAAAAAAAAACTAAAAATAAATCTAAAAGCAGCTAGAATATATATATGCCCACCTGTGCACCTATGCACGTGCACACCTTTGCACATGTGTCGTGGGTGTTTAATCCGAATGGTCCATGTGTGCAGAATCCCATGAAACACCAATGGTCAATTTTTCACCCTTATCTAAAATTCTGATGGGCCATCGCAAAGAGAAATTCAAATTAAGAGAGGAAACTGTTTTAATTTTTCATGACCCACCAAGGTTTTGGATCAAAGTAAAAATTGTGCTGGGGTTTCATGAGGTGATGCTTTACGCGGACTGTTCGGATTTTAGAGTCACATCACTTGTGATGAGTTCTCAAAAAGTTCGCACGATTACGTATGAACTAGTGGGCAGCTGAGCATATATATATATATATCAAGACACTAAAAAAGACCTTAAAAAACACACAAAAAAAAAAAAAAAGAAAAAAAAAAAGAAAAAAAAAAAGAAGACACCTATAAATACTACAAAACTCTCAAGAACATCTTAAAACACCCGAAAAAAAAAAAAAATCTCGAAAATATCAAGAAACACCCGAAAAAAAAAAAAAAAAAAAAAAAAAAAAAAAAAAAAAAAAAGAGCATGAAGAAGTACAAAACACGCTACAAACACCCAAAACTAGCCAGAAACGCGCACACACAAAAAACGAAAAACAAAATAAGCACTAAGAAACAAACATACATACAATGAAACACCCCTAACACTCGAAAATATCATAAATTACTTAAGAACATGAGAATAATAAAAAAGCACCCAAGGTTACCAACAAACCGAAAAATGCCCATAAACACTAAATAGCACCCCTAAATACCACAAAACAACTGCAATGGCTTTATTGGATTGGTGTTGAAGTTCAATGGCCATATCAGTAACATCTTGAAGTAAAACAGCCCGATTAGACCAATTTGAAAAATCAATTGTCTGTTTGGACCAATCTTGAAGTTCAATGGTCAAAATTACCCAATCTCAAAGATGAATGGTCCGATTGAACTAACTTTGATGATCAATAGTTTATTTCGGCCAATCTGCGGAATGGGAGTAAGGATTTCATAAAAACCGTATAAAAGATAAAGTATAGAATCGTATAATAGGAGTATTTTTTAAGGCATAAACCATCCATTCGACACCCCTCCATATGGACGGACCAGATTTGAGAGTCACCGTGCAACAATGTCTTGTACAGAAGTGCATGAGTATCATCCATCACACTCTGCCAAGTGTCAAAGTTTTTCTCTACATAATGATTTGATTGATTTCTCCTCTTCTTTGGATCCCGAAAGTGAAATAGAAAAACTTTTTTTACTCTGCATAGTGTGACAATTGATACACGTCTAACGTTTCGGATGTTTCATGAACCCAGAATTATTTTGATTTGGTTATCTGTATATTAGACTCGTTGAGATGCACTTGGACGGTTAAACTGAAAAATATCCGAAAGTTCTTATTTCAATCATGGAATCACAGGTTAGAGTTTTTCAACCTCTTTTTTTCTTTTTTTTTTCTTTTTTTCTTTTTTTTTTTTTAAGGACCCAATTACCAATAACAGATTCTACAATTTAGTCAGTTCAGTTTGAGTTATTACATGCCAAGTGTACGGTATCTAAGAGCTTGTGTGTCAAAAAAAAAAAGAGCTGTGTATCAGGCATTGTTTGCACCGCGGGGTCCTCCCATGTTGTATATAAAAA
Source organism: Magnolia officinalis (assembly GCA_021015155.1). Lineage (NCBI taxonomy): Eukaryota > Viridiplantae > Streptophyta > Magnoliopsida > Magnoliales > Magnoliaceae > Magnolia > Magnolia officinalis. The sequence continues at coordinate 28,948,166 of JAJHSJ010000004.1, read as the reverse complement.
GTAAAACATCCAACCTCTGTGGGATCCACCATGTTGTATAGGTAGAATCCACTCCGTCCATCATGTGAGAAATCTTATTTGAACTGTACACACAAAATATAATCCTGTTTGAAAGCTCTCACGCTTGATATAGAGTGCAGAATTGCTACTACTGTGGCCAACTTGAGCTTTTTATCAGACTGATTTTTTAAAATTTCCCTTCATCTGGAGATTGCAATTTGGTTAACGGGTTTGATAAAAGATGCACCACATGATGGTCCCACAAATAATCTTATTGTCAGCATCCCATTCCATTGTTCCATGTTTTGTGGTCTTTTCCCCTTATGATTCTAGCTGATTTTTGAGTTTAGAGCTTAAGATGGGGGATAGAACCTAAAGCACCGAGCGAAATTTACTTGCACAACGTGTAGGCTCCACAAACTTGGCTGTTGCCTAAAACAGGTGCCGGAGAGGACACCACCGGTCCTATGAAGAGAGTAGGGAGCCTAATCCAAAACAATAATGTTTTAAGCAGCAGCCTGTTTAACACCTAATCACCTTATTCTCTTAATTCTTTTTTAAGCCCTTTTCATGTTGTGCACGACTCCTACAACTTAAAGTAACGAAAGGTATGATCAAATTAAAACTCGTTATTTATAGTAAAAATGAAAATAAAATGGAGTTTTAACCATCAATATGATAGAATCTTGCAAATCCAGCGTGAGCAACCTAGCGTAGCATATTGGTTGGCTAAAGTAACTTCTCCTGCCCTCGAAAAATCATATATGATACCTCCAAAAAAAAAAGGAAGTCATTCTACTTTTAAGTTTCCGACGATCTAGATCATTTCTGCCTCCGTTCAACCCTTCTTTGGTCCATCTTTGCCATGAAAGTGTGTCCACACCCGCTTGACATCAGCCACTTACACAAATCATCAGGGCCACACTTAATGAACTTAGGAAGTGTTTGATTTTTTATTTCCACTCCTAAACGGTGGTAAATAGGCAATTATAATAACTTACTCATGTTAGGTAGAAAGTGAAATACCAATGGAAATACACCTGCAATCTAAATTAACAGGGATTTGTGTACACGTCATCTCTATGGATCTATTGTGATGTATGTGTTTGATCCATACCATCCATCCGCTTTACCAGCTCATTTTAGGGCATGAACCAAAGTTAAATTATATTCTAAGGTCCACACGGTAGGAAACAACGTCCAAAATGATGTCCATCATTGAAAGTTAGATTCTTCCCAGGACCCACGGTGATGTGTATCTATCATCCAACTTGTTCATAAGGTCATAGAGACGTGGTTAAATAGAATAAACAAATATTAGCTTGATCCAAAACTTCCGTAGCCCCCAAGAAGTTTACAATGGTAGGCGTTCACTTCTCTCAGTTTCCTGTGGTGTGGTCCACTTGTGCTTTGGATCTACCTCATTTTTTTTTGGCTCATGCCCTAATATGAGATGTAAAACAAATGGACAATATAGATCATACAAATACATAATAGTGGGCCCCACAATTTTTGTTCACAGGTCAACTTTGATATTGGTACTGCAATTACACTAGTAGGTCATGGTAACCTATTTAGAATGTGTGAATGGCTATGATAGAGTTTTTTTTTTTTTTTTTTTAATTATTATTATTATTATTATTATTATTATTATTATTATTATTATTATTATTATTTTAATGCGTATTGAATCCTATATTACGAGGAATGTTTCTATGCTGTGCAAATCATGGTGTGGTGGCTGCTCCAATCTCATTAGCACTTTCTTTTAGGTGATGATACCCACAACAAAGAGAGAATACAGAAGAGCCATCCACATTACAGTGACAACGTGATATGAAAATCAGGTCCACATCCATATGCAGGTCGTGTTATGGATTGTATGTACCAAAAACGAGGCCTATTAACTGGCTATATACATTGATCTGTGGACATCATTGTGATGATGGAAAACAAAGAAGTTAAAGATCTAATTTTCATAGTATAAGTATTTATTATAAAAAAAAAAAAAATTTTAATTATAAAAAAAAAAAAAAAAAAAAAAAAAAAAAAAAAAAACACTATAGATAAGATTGTCTGATGGGTTTCAATTGTATATCATCACCATCCATCATGCTTCCAGTATATGAGCAAACCAGATTGATACATTCGTCTGCCACGTACACAAATTTGGGGCGTCTGCATATCGAGTGTCTTACACAGCCAGAGTATTTTTTTTTTTTTTTTAAAAATTAAATTAAAATAAAAATGGGCCTAGTAGAAAATGCATTTTGTACCAAACGTTTGTGTTGTGGGGTGTCTTCCATTCTCCATTGGCATCCTTTATTGGTGGCGGGTAATGAGGGTTGTTGTGCAGTGGCACAGGTGCAACTTGCGCAGGCTCAACGCAAAATTTAGGTCGGGTCAGGTTCGACTCAGTCTGAAAATCCTCATCCCAACTATAAGCCTGGTTGGGCTTGAGAGTGAGATTTGAACCCACACCCTTTGGGACCAGAACCTTAATATGGCGCCTTATGCCAACTCGGACATCTCATTCCCAACCCTTTATTTATGATATGCTTACGTACCTGTGTAAAGATGTATAGTTACACATGGGAAATGATAGTGTGGCGATGGATTATTGTATACCCTCAGAGCTAGTTTTGAAATGGACAACTTGGATATGGAAATGGAAGGAGAAGGCAGAATTTTGGTAAGAGCCATGCATTGTTTAAAACCCCAGCCTGACTCAACTCGAGTTGCATTAGGGTTGAATATTCAAATACATCCAGTAGCTTGGGTTAGTTTGGACTTCAGTTTCAGTTTAGGGCTGAGTGTTGAATACCTCGGATGGGCTTGGGTTTAGGACTGAGTATTCAATACCTCAGGTTTGAGTCTACCATTTTGGACTGGTAAAAAAAAAACAGAATTGATCAGGTTCAGGTCAATCCACCATTTTGAAAACGGTTAAAATCAAGTCAGCTTGGTTCTGACCTGACCTCAACTCAAAACCAAGGTCCAAAGACCTGATGGGTACCTGAGATACGTAAACACCACAGGAACAGTACACGATCAGTGGGGTCCAGCAGCTCTATAAGCCTGGCCCATTGACAGCCCATAGGGGTTGACCTGACCTGAGTTGCCTGAGTTGCCCCGAATCATAGCCAGCCATCAGAAATTCCTCTCAACAACGCTTGTGTGCTTGCACATATGAAAGCTGTGGAGTGTCATTCCCATCCTGGTATATGTCACCTAACCCCATCAACTCCCTCCTAAAAGACTCCTAAAAGAGAGAAATTTAATATTCTAGCAACATTTGATGTTTATACTCAGGCATTAAGGACAAGACATATAATTTGGGAACCCACCGAAAATAAGTCAGTCCTAAAATCAGATTGATTGCAGTGGACCCTAGCTTCTATTCCTGGAAATTTGTCAGCTGAAGTAGGACCAATGGATATGCTTAATTGCAATCATCCAATAAATGCCTACAAATCCCATAGTTATGTACTAAATAAATGTGAATTTTTCGGTTGGTGAAACATCTAAACTGGGACCATAATGATAAATTTGAATTAAATTGTGGGCCACATGTATGGTTTTCAGTTCCTGTGCATCATCCATCACACTCTACCAGAGTATCAAAGTTTCCCTGGTGAATGTTTTGTAAGTTCGAATGGACATTAATCCTAAGGCCATTAGCAAAACATCCCAACATCCATTCATGCGGAATGAGATAGTTGATAGGTAGGCACGTTTGAAATTATGTAGGGGCATGTTGGGGATTTTGGCCTGCGGAATCACACAGATCTAGATCTAGGATAGTAATCCAATGGCACCAAGCACACACAAGAGAACACAGATTTAACGTGGAAAACCCTTGTGGGGAAAAAACCACGGCACAAAGCGACAGATCTCCACTATGAAAATAGAAATTACAAAGAGAGAGGACTTACCCGATTCGAACAACCTCGAATCTCACCCTTGCTACACCCTTTAGAAACCCTAAAATCATTTTAGGAACCCTTGGAACACTTTTAGAAAGTCTTAGAATACATCACAATCCCGCATACACCCCTTTATATAAGTTTAGAAAGAAGCAGACTCGGAATAAGAAACAAAATTCGCAAAATTTGCGTTTCCGTAATCGCATCTGCGGAACTCTTCGATGTCATCAAAGGTCTCTCAATGACAACTTCGATATCATCGACGGTCCTTCGATGATATCGAAACAGGACCAAAACTGTCCAGCGACCAGGGGTGAAAAATCCAACAATTATTGATGTCATCGAAGATCTCTCGATGACAGCCTCGATATCATCGACGGTCTGTCGATATCATCGACAGACCAACAGACAGATTTAAGACATCTGTCAATATCATCTGAAACTCTGTCGATATCATCGACAGACCACCAGACAGATTTAAGACATCTGTCCATAACAATCTCCACCATGTCTTCAATCTTCATCCGTGTAGATTCTTGTCCCCTTCTCTTATTTCTACACTATATCATAGGTTCTCTTGCATACTCTGTCTTTCTTTTACGTCATCACCAAGCCCAGAGAAGTTTTATAAACCTTGAACTTCTCTACAGGAACGATCTAGGAGAGCATGTCCCACGGATCAGAATCCACATGCCCAACCATCTTTGCTCCTGTCTTCTCAAAAGGAAAGACGTAATCTTCTTACCATCTCACCGCTACCCAATATTGCTTGCCGGGGTACTTGCTCACAAAATTGATAGCCTGTGAAATAACCGGTCTAATCCAGACCATTACATACACTGCCAACCGCATTCGAATAAGGCTTATGAGATATCCTGCTTTTCCTCATCTGTTTTGGGACATGTCCTAAGGAAAACTTGAGGAGAGACGCGTAGGGAAGCTCTCCGGCTTTACATAGTCCATCACCTCCTTGATCAATACCTACATACAAGGTATTCCTCCTATGATTACCAGAGCCTACTCCTCTTTCAGTCTCAACGCCGAGAACCATCTTTGCAGCCCCCCGATCCTTCATCCTGAATGTCCCACTTAACCGAGTATTCAGTACATTGATTTCAGACATGTCATAATTGACGATCTACATGTCATCAATTCCTGACTCACCATGAAGGAATCAAACCACTGCCTAGGCGATAGGTCGAACCACGATGTAACATCCTGGATTTTCACTGTTTTGGATTTCCAAAAATCCTTAAAATTTCTTTTTAATTAACTTATAAAATCACTTAATGACCATTATCACTCAATGTTAGTTTATACTGGGGTGGACCAGTCTAGTTATGATGGGACCAAGTGCGGGCCGCCAAGCCAGATGGCCCGTTTACACTTAACAACAGCCCGTGTGGGCCACCCAGCGACCGAGGAGGGTCAGAAAAATCTAAAACTTTAGAAAATCATAGATTTCACTGGGCTTGTGGTCCATCGCGGACTGCAGACCCAGTGGACATCCAGAAGTACCATCTGGCGCTTGCCCAATGCGCCCCACCAATGCCAGAGTTAAAATCTGGCACTAACAAAAGAAACTGAGACTCCGGGTCTTTCAGCCGTCGGATTTCTTCCAAATTTACGGTGAAGGTTTAATATATTTTTCTACGCCTGTCCACCAAATTTGGGCCCCGATAGTGGCACGATGACTGTTGATCGCGAATCGGACCCGTACGACCAAACCTCATATCCGATCGTCCCCAAATTTTGCGTGGCCCCTCATCGGGCAATAGAGACCCTATCCTATAAGATTCATGGCCAGAGGACCGCCAGAACCACTTCAATCACCAAAATGGCCCTCGTAGGGCCACTTAAGGGACGAAATCGCTTACTCAGACCCTATATCTGTTCATCCGTTTGTCCCCAAATTTTACATGGGCCTTAATTGGGCCATAAGACACCTACCCACTGAATATGGCAGCATGGAGGGCGTTAGGGTCACCCCAACTTCAATAGGGAGCCCTAGAAGGCTAGTTTGGGAAATTGTGGGAACTTAAGTGATTTGAGTCGTCCACTCTTATGCAAAGTTGAGGATTTCGAACTGTCGATTTGCGACCAAACTTCACACATGGAGTAAGGATATTTTCTCGCTCACATCCGTATAACCGCGGCCCCGATCGACCATTGATGACCGTTGAACAGACTTCTAATCATATCTGTCGATCGACGCGTCGAAATGGCGGGCTGATTGTGTCAATACATAGATCATCATTAGGACTAACTATCCTACGGAGTATATCGACTAGTACACCCCATAGGCTAGAAAAAACCTCCCATAGGGTTAGTATAGTAAAGACCCAACACTTGGGGCCAACTGCACCAAAACTGGCACTATATAAAGGCCTTATTTGGGCACCCCCTCTCCCCATACGATTTTGCCCTAGAGAAGGGTGGGAGAGAAGAGAGAAAGGGGAGAAAGAAGAAAGGAAAGAGAGAGGAAGGGAGAGTGAAGAAAGAAGAGAAAGGTGGGCCCAAGGAAATCAAACCCCCACAACTCCCTACATCTTCTCAAAGGAGGATTCCTCATCCACAACTGCCCTTTTCACTCCGTTGATCATCTAGGTAAGATCCACCACCCATTTTTGTTGAAACCCTTGTAATGAGGAGGGATTTATTTAGGATTCTAACATATAAATGTTGCTTTAGGGATTCCGACCAACCGGCCCCCAAATCGACGTTCCCAGGTCGTTTTCGAGTCTCCAACGAATCATAAGGTGCGGATTATTGTTCTTAGGTGGCCTAGCACCAATTTTAGTACGAGCTTAATGATTTTGATTGCTTGGGTGTTATATTTGAGATTCTAGAGAAACCCTAGGAATTTATATGCTTGTTGAAAGGGTATGGATGTGCATGGATGATCACATGATTGTGTGTATGGATGATCACATGCTCATGCTTGATGTTTTTCCATATGTTGTGTCTCCCAATATGTATGATTCATTACTCTTGTGCATGTGATTTCTTGGGATGGAGGAAGCACTTAACTTCCTCACCAACCCACACCACACACACACACACTTGTTCGTGATATTATTAACTTTACTTGTTAGTAGAAGTTTAGAATTTTATGTTGAGAAGCATGAGAACCTGAGATTGATTATTTTTAGATGATGCATTGATAGCCGGCATGCTATGAATCACCCTATATACCTTTGGGTTGGTCAGGAACATGACGAGAGACGGTAGTCCCGTCGGTAGGACTACGCTAGGGTTAGATCCGTGGATTGGACGGGAGTGTTCGGGTGGCAGTAGTTCGACTGCATGGGTCCCTTGTGCCCGATGTCACTCGTCTCACGCTCGTTTGATCTGTGCGGTTTAGCCTACTCTCTGACCAACCCTGTTTGTTAACCCTGTTCGCTCACATACGTATGGAACCTGAACCACCCTGCAACCGTTGTAGCCCATCACTAACCCACTTGAAACTGGTCCACAGCCTCGTGAGCCGGGCATGGTGGAATGGGACACTATGTCCGAGCTGTCGGCCTACGCTGGGGTACCGCGCCTCCCCGTAGTGACCGCGAGCGATCCCTTCCTTACGGCATTCCTCATGTGCTTGGAGTCAGGGATGAGGACTCCGACGGGATCACGGATCGCGGGGACTTGACCTCACTTGTTGATGGGGCCTTGGCCTCGCAACCTGCTTAGGGCATTGATACGTAGGGTGAATCAGAATCCCCAACCTGCTGGATGACCGGACTTAGCTAATAACTCAGCTAACACGATCGCATTGCACGCATTAGTTAGGGTGGCGACTCAAAAGTCGAGGTCGCTCTGAGGGAGTGTTGTCATATGCGATTGTTAGATGGAGTTGCTTGAGGGAGTGTTGTGGCGAGGGCATGCATCATATCATCCCGCATGCATGCATTTTAAATAAGAGTTATTAGGTGTTGATGATTGTCTGTTTTTCATTAAGTTCATATTACAATTGATGCTTATTGTAACTTGAGACCAATAGTTCACACTAAGTTGATCACTCACTCCCACTCTGGGACGGTGTTTTAAAACACCGACCAGACATATTCATAGATGCAGGTGACTCAGGGCATGAGGAGCCTCGCGAGGCGAGCTTGGACGAGGAGGACGGGCTCTCCTACTTGCAGCTGATGGACGGCTCTCCATCGACTTGATCGAGCTGGATTTGGATTTGCTGAGCCGCGAGCTTAGCTTTATTTTTTTGGACATAACCTTCTTTTATTGTTCTGTTGGGCAACGCCTTGGGCGACCCTTTATTATTTTCGAACCTGTATATATGTGAGATATCCTTCATTTCAGTAGACATGTGCGATTGTGCTTCATGCTTCAGGTAATTCCAAATTGCGTAGTTAAAATTGATTAATAATAATAATAAAAAAAATCATAAATGCATGATAGGTGACACTCGGGAACTCGGGAGTCAAGTCTATGCACGACCCCCAATTTTTTGAGGCGTTACACACGACCTCCTTCAAAGTCTTTTCTCAGCCCCTTTAACTTCAAACCGCCCTGGTTGCTTCATGTAGATCTGCTCTTCACTTTTCCTTGCAGAAGTGCAGACTCCACATCCATCCTTCCAGGTCAAGATCACATTGGCCAACCAGCGCCAATCATGGATCTAATAGACACCTGTTATACCGTCGGCGCAAATATCTTTGAGAAGCCGATCCCTTCTCTCTGAGCATAACCCTTCGCTACCAACCTCGCCCTGTATCTATGTTGTGTCCTCCTGAAGATCCACCTATATCTAACTGCTTTCCGTCCCACTAGAAGCTCCACCCGCTCCCATATGTCGGTTTGGTACAATGAATCCATCATATCGCCTATAGTTACCTTTCACTTCTCAGCACCAGGCTCACCTAGAGCCATCTGAAGGAAGATGAATCCCCTGCGATATTGGAGTCGTCCATGTACCTCGCCGATATCCTACGATCATGTCATGTGATTCTTCTCACAGGTGGCTGCTCTACCTGCTCTGTATCCTTGTCCGCACTTCTCAGCCTTCCTGCTCTGCTTGCTCATGTGGCCATGTCCAACATGCCACACACATGCAAAGGTGAAATCCGCTACATCCACTACAGCTCCACCTTTTGAAGTGCTCCGATCAACTTGTATAAGTTACCGAGTCGTTGCGCTTTCATAATTACCCGTGCCCCCTTAGATACCTTAAGAGCACTATCAATACCTGTGTACTTGCATCCTTTTGCCTTAAGCACACCAAGAGAAATCAGATTCTGCTTCAAATCAAGAACGTGTCTGACATCAGTCAAGGTACGCTCCACCCCATCAAACATCTTGATACGCACCGTACCAACAGCCACAACATTACAGGCAAAGCCATTGCCCATAAACACCTGTCCACCATCGCACTCACTATAGCTGGCGAACCAACTCCGATGAGGAGTCATGTGAAAAGATGCCTGTGTCTAGCATCCACTCGTCCTTACGATCATCGTATGGCCGCTTAATCATAGACACAAACAAAACATCAACATCACATCCACTTGATCCATCTGACGTGGCAACATTGGCCTCCCTGTATAAAGCCTCAGAATCTTCTCTCTTCGATTTAAGATTTCCACAATCCTTCTTCACATGTCCTTCTTTCCCACAATTTCAGCACTTTACCTTTACTTTGCCCTTGCCCTTTGATTTGGATCTATAACCTAAAGAACTCGTACGTTGTTCAGAATTCCTACCCATTGTAAATAGTGTATCAGAAGATATCCCAATGTCACCGTTTAGCTTTCTCATAGCCTTCCCTTGAAGGGCTGAGATAACAGTGTCGACACTCAGGGTTTTATTCATGCTGCACATAGTGTCCTTGAATGACTCATACGACGCTGGAAGAGAATTCAGCAACATACATGCTTGTTCTTCATCTTTCACCACTTCCTCCATATCCAGTAATTTGCAAACTAACTTATTAAAGTTGCTGATATGAGCCTCCAAATCTCCACCCTCTGTCATCTTGAAGTTATACCACTACCGCTTTAAGTGTAGGCGATTTTTCGAGAATTTTTTTCGCATAAACACCCTCTAACTTCGCCCATAACTTAGCTGCAGTTTTCTCCCTCATGACGTTGTAGAGAACCTCATCCATGAGACATAAACGGATCGATGATAAAGCTTTCTTATCAAGAGTATTAATTCCAATCATCATCATTCATAGTAGACTTTCGCTCCTCAAGAGCACCATCTTCGCCTTGCTTGATTAAGGAACTCATCATCTTGATCTTCCATAACTCAAAATTATTTTCCCTTGAGTACTTCTCAATCTCATACCTGGTGCTCGCCATTATTACTAATCCCTCAGATTCAGATCTGTGCCCAACGATTGCTTTGATACCACTTGTTGGGGATTTTGGCCTGCAGAATCACACAGATCTAGATCTAGGATAGCAATCCAATGGCACCAAGCACACACAAGAGAACACAGATTTAACGTGAAAAACCCTTGCAGGAAAAAACTACTGCACAAAGCCACAGATCTCCACTATGAAAATAGAAATTACAAAGAGAGAGGACTTACCCGATTTGAACAACCTCGAATCTCACCCTTGCTACACCCTTTAGAAACCCTAAAATCCATTTAGGAACCCTTAGAACACTTTTAGAAAGCCTTATGATACATCCCAATCCCGCATATACCCCTTTATATAAATTTAGAAAGAAGTAGACTCGGAATAGGAAACAAAATCCGCAAAATCTGCGTTTCTGCAATCGCATCTGCGGACTTCGATGTCATCGAAGGTCTCTCGATGACAGCTTCGATATCATCGACGGTCCTTCGATGATATCGAAACAGGACCAAAACTGTCCAGCGACCAGGGGTGAAAAATCCAACAATTATCGATGTCATCGAAGATCTCTCGATGACAGCCTCGATATCATCGACGGTCTGTCGATATCATCGGCAGACCAACAGAGAAATTTAAGACATCTGTCGATATCATCTGAAACCCTGTCGATATCATCGACAGACCATCAGACAGATTTAAGACATCTGTCCATAACAGGGCATACATGAACTCAAATCAACACGCAAATCGTGGGGCTGATTCGATATAGGTCCTAGTTCCAAAATAGGATTGATTTAGTGATTCCATCTTCTGATTAGTGCACATATGTTGGTTGTTATTTTGTTTTAACCGTCCATTCGATGTTCTTCAATTGTGCAATTAAAAGATTAACTTAGGGTAATTTTTTGTTGTTTTATGACCAACGGATAGCAGGGCACAATTTGAATAGTTTAATTTAAGCTACTTTTGTGCCATGTCTTCATATTCTTAATGTCAGTGTATCAACCATCATTTTGCTTGCCAGAGGATGATTAAAGTTTCTCTTCACTTTATCATTCCTATTAAACACATCACCTAAAATTAGTGATTACTAATCCAGTAATTGACTTACAGGCATTTCATCTTCAACTTGTGCCTATGTCATTGAATCCATTTGGAGTGTTGCACCTGAAAGAATCATGTTAATCCAACCATCATGTAGGCCACCATATGAATTTAAGGTTTTTGGGTGGATGACAGAGTGTTTTCTATTTGGCAGCCTACCTTATGAATAGCCTTGATATTTGTAGTATCCCATCATCTTGGTGGGGATCAGTTGATGTGCAGGTTGCATGGCATACTCACACAATAGTAGGCTCTACAAATAGTTAAATAATTTATACATGCTGATTGATAACTTGTGCATCTATGTCTATTCTGTGTACAAGCCCGAGTTGACTAATTTTACACAAGAAATTAGCAGTGGGAAGGGAATCAAGGAGTTGTTTTGGGATGTGGCTAACCTTCAACTAGAGTATATTTTTATCTTTTGACTTGATTCCTGCGATTAGCTTACTATCACTTCTCTCACCACATATATTTGTTATGTTGGCTTCTGTAGTGATGTCGTCTAAAAAACAAGGCAAATTAGAACTCAAAAGGGGCGACAGAATCAAAGAAAAGGGAGATAATTTATTAACTGTTGAAACTATTTTGGTGTCCTTCAACTATGTTTATTTTTGGTCTATTTGACTAGAATGTAAATTGAGGAATGCATCCAATTTGCATCAACAAAAGAATTATACCTATCTATAAAGTGGTGGATGTCACAATAAAGTGTACTAGTTTAGTGTCCTTCTATGTTTATTTATGGTCTATTTGAATATAATGTAAATTGAGTAATACAACTAATTTGCACCTATTTATGAAGTGGTGGACGCGGTAATAAAGTGTCTGCATTTGCTTTCCCATAAATAAGAAAATGCAACATTTTTTCAAAAAGTCAAGTGAAGGGAAATGAGTTTGCCTCTTGTCTAACATTTTAAATGACAATTTCAAAGGAATTGGGGTTTTTCTTCTTGGGACGGTAATTAAAACAATAACAAATATAAAAGTAAAGTATTTTTCTGAAATTTTCTTTCGTCAAAAATCAAGTAGAAAGGATTTACTTCTTCTAATACTAATTAATGATCACTTGATGTCACTTTGCATTTTTCTTATATCACAAGTGTACTTCGCATCACCTTTTCTATCTTTCTAATCTACCAAACGAAGATTAGTGCATTTTAAAAAATTTCTCCAACACCATGTTGAATAACTTTTACATTCAGTTCCATAAGTGTTATATGATAAAGTTGGATGAGCTCCCATCCATCAAGATGTATTGGGTAAACTTAGATGAGCTCTCATAACTAGACCGTCCATTTATGTGGACTCAATTGCGGATGAAACGTAGTTTGAGCATCACATGGATTGGAATGATCATAATCCGGCAGCTAGCATTGATGGCAACGACTGATCATTGTAAATTCAGTTAATGCCTTACATGAGGCACACATGCAGGAGCCAGAGCCAAATGTGATCTGGCCACAAACTAGTTGTAGCCAGTCATCGATTGTACGAGTGCAAACACTTTGCACTCGCGTGTAAATCCAAATCGTCCAAGTTATGGGCCTCATAGTGTGGATGAAGCAGTCTGATCAAAATATTCACTGGTGAGATAAAAATAGTCACTTACCAAAATAAATTGAAAAGGTGGTTGTACATTGTAATACTGTAGGACGCATGGTCATCAAGACTATCCAAATTCTCGGCTTGATAGTGAATGCAGCACTCTTAATACAACATTTATTAGTGACTGTTGAAATTTGATTTTTAAAAAATCAAAAACAAAATTTCAGAATTTTTTATTTTCCCGCCAAAATGGTTTTTGAAAATTACAAATGGAAAAGTGTGGGTTTCACTTTTGTCCTATATTGGAAATGAGAAATGAAAACTTGTGATTTATATGTGGATGTGTGTATAGTATTCGTACTTGGAGTTTTGAAGATTGAGATGCTCGGGTTATGCACTGGAACAACGCGCACAAGCGTGGGCAGTATGACTGTAGTAGCGCTAGTTGGCGTACTTCATGTCACTCCCTCACGAACCGTCGCGAGATGGTGAGAGAGGACTGATATGAGTCTCGGTGTGAGTGATCTGATATGAGCCTGAATTTTATAGGCTACAAAGACTGATCAGATTATTAATCCGAAACAATCATTCGTTTAAACGGATGGGCTATGATGATCCAACAGCCCAAATTAATTGTCAACGGTCAGAAACATTTTTCAAATGTTATGAAGCATTGACGGCCACCTAGCAACGGTCCACTACCCTGATGCCTATATAAACTAAGACTATTTCAGTCCAAAAACCAATTAACTCCAACAAATCTCTGTGTTGAAAAATTCCTAAGTGGACCCATCAACAATTGATATGGGGGCGAATCACGCTTTAAGGACAACGTAATTTTTACATGAGTCAGCTTGGTAAAACAAAAATAATTTATTTTATTTTATTTTTCAATATTTCCAACACATTAGAGTTTTTTTTAAAAAAAAAAAAAAATTGAATAGATTTATTGTTGAGAGTGGGATTTGAACCCACGCCCTTTCGGACCAGAACCTTAATCTGGCGCCTTAGACCAACTCGGCCATCTCAACAAGTCTTCTAAAATTTAAATCTCTATTTATATATCCTAAATAATAATCTTACGGCATGTCTAAGGGGGGTAGAAACGAAGAAAGAAACTAATGCTGGCTACACCGTGGGAGAAAGAGAAAAAGGTTTCAATGTAAATGATACATGCATATATTTTGTATGTTGGAACCACTTGAGCTTTAGATTTATATTATTTTTAGACTTTATAAACCTTTTTGCCTTTGAAACAAAAAGACCTTTTTTTTTTTCCTGCCACGATAACAGATATAATGCAGTATGAACCATGTGTAAGTAAAATGAACTTAATTATATTATTAAAATGAAAATAAAACTTACAAAGATATCTGTCGATGATCCAACGTCTATGGCATAGATGGAGAGACTAAATCTAAATCTTCCTTAGTCCAACGACTCGAGTGTAGATGAAGGGAATTACACTATTAAAGGCAAGTGTTGGATTGCAATGAAGATTTTAATTTTTTGCCTTTAATAGTGTAATTCCCTTCATCTACACTCTAGTCGTTAGACTAAGGAAGATTTAGATTTAGTCTCTCCATCTATGCCTTAGACGTTAGATTGTCGACAGATATCTTTGTAAGTTTTATTTTCATTTTAATAATATAATTAAGTTCATTTTATTTACACATGGTTCATACCGTATTATATCTGATATCGTGCAAGAAAAAAAAAAAAAATCTTTTTGTTTGAAAGGCAAAAAGGTTTATAAGGCCTAAAAATAATATAAATCTAAAGCTCAAGTGGTTCCAACATACAAAATATATGCATGTATCATTTACATTGAAACTTTTTTCTCTTTCTCCCACGGTGTAGCCAGCATTAGTTTCTTTCTTCGTTTCTACCCCCCTTAGACATGCCGTAAGATTACTTAGGATATATAAATAGAGATTTAAATTTTATAAGACTTGTTGAGATGGCCGAGTTGGTCTAAGGGGCCAGATTAAGGTTCTGGTCCGAAAGGGCGTGGGTTCAAATCCCACTCTCAACAATAAATCTAATCATTTTTTTAAAAACTCTAATATGTTGAAAATACTGAAAATAAAATAAAATAAATTATTTTTGTTTCACCAAGCTGAATCGCGTAAAACTTACGCTGTCCTTAAAGCGTGATTCGCCCCCATATCAATTGTTGATGGGTCCACTTAGGAATTTTTCAACACAGAGATTTGTTGGAGTTAATTGGTTTTTGGGCTGAAATAGTCTTAGTTTATATAGGCATCAGGGTAGTGAACCGTTGCTAGGTGGCCATCAATGGTTCATAACATTTGAAAAATCTGACCATTGACAATTAATTTGAGCCGTTGGATCATCATAGCCCATCCGTTTAAACGACTGACTGTTTCAGATTAATAATCTGATCAGTCTCTATAGCCTATAAAATTCAGGCTCATATCAGATCACTCACACCGAGACTCATATCAGTCCTCACTCACCATCTCGCGACGGTTCGCGAGGGAGTGACACAATATGCACTTGCGAAGTACAAAGTATACCAACTAGTGCCACTACAGCTACACTGCCCAAGCTAGTGCGTGCGTTGTTCCAGTGCATAACCCGAGCATCTCACTCTCCAAAACTCCAAGTACGAACACTATACACACATCCACATATAAATCACAAGTTTTCATTTCTCATTTCCGATGTGGGACAAAAGTAAAACCCACACTTTTCCATTTGTAATTTTCAAAAACCATTTTAGCGGGAAAATAAAAAATTCTGAAATTTTGTTTTTGATTTTTTTAAAATCAAATTTCAACAGTCACTAATAAATGTTGTATTAAGAGTGCTGCATTCACTATCAGGCCGAGAATTTGGATAGTCTGATGACCATGCATCCTCAAGTATTACAATGTACAATTGCCTTTTCAATTTATTTTGTTAACGTAGGGGTGCACATGGTTCGGTTCCGGTTTCAAAACTGGAACCGAATAGTTAAGGAGATAGATGAATTGGTTACGATATAAGCGGTCCAGTTGCTAATATGGACCATTCATGTGAAGGGGGCCACCTTTAGTTCTCATCCCTTTTGAAACCGGAACCGAACCGTGTGCACCCCTATCTGTTATCATGGAAGGAAAAAAAAAAAAAAAAAAAGTCTTTTCGTTTGAAAGGCAAATAGAACTTATTAGATGGATGAATTATCCCTTCGTAAATCGCTTAATTGCGTATATGAGTGGTTGAATAGATAGTTAAACTACTTCAATTCTCGGTCATAGATGACTACCTATGGTGTCTCTATCTATCTTAGCACTTGGAGTTAAATTTGTTTAGTTTGAATGGAACTAAAATGCATTGGTTGGATCCTTACTCTTGCTCCGGTGGTCAACTCTCAGGAGTTTCAACACCCGGTCAAGGGTTCGAGTATCCATAGGTGGTGAAATCCCACTGCGGTGTGAGTGTGTGGGGTGTGTGTGCGTGTAAAAAAAAAAAAAAAAAAAAAAAAAAAAAAAAAAAAAAAAAAAAACTATAAAATGCATTGGCATGCTCGACACATTATATGCACGTATGCATGATGGTATTTCCAGCCAAACACCTTCTTTGGCATGCCCAATGGGATCCGTGTGTATTGCTTGACTTGACTTGCCTGAGTTGCCCGGAATCATAGTCGGCCATCAGAAATTCCTCTCAATGACGCCTGTGTGCTTGCACATGTGAAAGTTGTGGAGTGTCGTTACCATCTTGGTATATGTCACCTAACCCCATCAACTCTCTCCTATAAGAGAGAAATTTAATACTCTAGCAACATTTGATGCTTATACTCCGGCACTAAGAACATGACATACAAAATTGGGAACCCACCTACAATAAATCAGTCCCAACATCAGATTGATTGCAGTGGACCCTAGCTTCTATTCCTGGACACTTGTCTGCTGAAATATATAGGACCAATGGATATGTTCAATTGCAACCATCCAATAAATGCTTACCAATCCCATAGTTATGTACTAAATAAATGTAAATTTTTTGGTTGGTGAAAATCTAAACAGGGACCATAATTTGGCTAGATCAATTTGAATTAAATTGTGGGCCACATGTATGGTTTTCAATGCCTGTCCATCATCCATCACGCTCTACCAGAGTATCATGGATTTTCCCTCGTCAATATTTTGTAAGTTTGAATGGACATTAGTCCTAAGGCCATTAGCAAAACATCCCAACATATATGCAGCGTAGCATGGAGAAAGGAGAGTTATTTTCATACTCCAGCAGAGTGGGATAGTTGATAGGTACGCACGCTGAAATTATGTAGGCGGCATACATGAACTCAAATCAACATGCAAATCATGGGGGCCATTCGATATAGGTCCTAGTTCCAAAATAGGATTGATTTACTGATTCTTTCTTCTGATTAATGTACATCTGTTGGTTGTTTTTTTGTTTCAACCGTCCATTAGATGTTCTTTAACTTAGTATAATTTTTTGTTTTTTTATGATTGACGGATAGTAGGGCACAATTTGAACAGTTTAATTTAAGCTACTTTCATATTCTTAGTATTTATGTATCAACCATCATTTTTCCAGAGGATGATCAAAGCTCCTCTTCACTTTATCATTCCTATTAGGCACATCACTTAAAATTAGCTATTGACATTCCAATAATTGAGACACCAGAATTAGTTGTGGGAGGGCATGAAGGAGTTATTTTGGGATGTGGTTGGCCTTTAACTGGAGGATACTTTTGTCTTTTGACTTGGTTCCTGCCATTAGCCTACTACCACTTCCCCCTCTTTTCTTACAGCTTGCAACGGGCGAATCGACATTCACCACATGTATTTGTTATGTTAGCTCATGTAATGATCTAGTCTAAAAAGCAAGGCAAATTAAAATTCAAGCGCGATGATGAAATTTTTTTTTTTTTTTTTTTAAATTAAAAAAAAAAAATTTTTTTAAAAAGAGTGAGATAACTCATCAACTATCAAAATTATTTTGGTGTCCTTCGACTATGT
Organism: Magnolia officinalis; assembly: GCA_021015155.1. Classification (NCBI taxonomy): domain Eukaryota; kingdom Viridiplantae; phylum Streptophyta; class Magnoliopsida; order Magnoliales; family Magnoliaceae; genus Magnolia; species Magnolia officinalis. The sequence continues at coordinate 28,930,274 of JAJHSJ010000004.1, read as the reverse complement.
TTATCTGTGGTCTATTTGAATATAATGTAAATTGAGGAATGAAACCAATTTGCACCTACTTATGTAGTGGTGGATGCTACAACACAACGTTTGCATTTGTTTTCCCATAAATAAGAAAATGCAACATTTTTTTCAAAAAGTCAAGTGAAGGGAAATGAGTTTGCCTTTTGTCTAACATTTTAAATAATAGTTTCAAAGGAATTAGAGTTTTTCTTCCTGGGACGGTAATCAAAACAATTACAACTATAAAAGTAAAGTATTTTTCTGAATTTTTCTTTGGTGGAAAATCAAGTACAAAAGATTTACTTCTTCTACGTGATGTCAGTTTGCATTTTTCTTAACTCACAAATGTGCTTTGCGTCTCTTTTTCTACCTTTCCAATCTACCAAGTCTTATTATAAGATGGTGGGATGATGGGAACCATGCATTTAAAAGAATCTATTTAGAATGTTCCATGGGCCAATAAGCATGCTAAGAAGATTATTCTAATTTCTAATCAATGACTTCTGGACCTGAAAACAAGCTGTGAAAATTTTATTTTTTAAAGATGATCTAGATCCATCTCGAATCATCCATTTAGCATAAGTTTCTTTTATGGTTGGTTCATGACAACACGTATGATATAAACGGTTTAGATCATAAGATTATTCATATTTGTAGGCCAAACCAAATAAGAATATTATAGTGGTGATTGGCAAAACCCCTGTAAGGCTCCTATGTTGGTTCGGACCATTTAAAAAGTGGTGGTAACTCATGATGCCACCTGTGACATTGATCACCCATCATCCAAACCATCCAAATGGTGGGTCCCATTGTGAATGTACCATGTTGTATTTTAAATTATTTTAAAATAATCTAGTGTTTCAAAATATCCTACAGATGTGTCTTTTCACTGAAAGGTTATATCCTTTTATAATTTTGTTTTGAAAAGTTATATCTTTTGAAATTTAAGGGTCGCAACACTTGGGTTTAAACTCAATCGTCACAACCCTTTGTGAAAGAGTGTCTTCACAAAGTCTATAAATAGACTTCTGATTTTAAGTTTTTGAATGGATTAGAAAATCAGGTTTCCTCTTAAAAATGTGTTCAAGTAATTTCTAGTTTGGGTTAAGACTACAAGTGGTTCGAGCCCGTGTACAGTGAGTGCACCACTGGAACCGGGTCATAGTCGTTGTATCCTGGAGGTCGATTGCTCTGGAAACTTGTTGCACTTGGGACGTTGTCCAAGGGGAGCAAATTCGATTTCAAGCCGAGTGACTCACGTCACACCTCGACTTATACAAATTGATAAGTTTTTTAACTTTCTTATTTTAATTTTATATAATTTAAATAGTTTTCCAATTTCCAACAATCTTGAAATCGAATTTTGGTTTGGAAAACTATTTAAGAATTACGGTTGCATCTATTTGGTTGGAATAGTCCAAAATAAAACTACACCAACCCAATTTGTGGGTCATGACTCTTATAATCTAGAGTTGTCATATCTCATATAATGGTCAAGATCTTGTAGATACTTATTATGTAAGTTTTTTGGACCACATGTACAAAAGTGAACGTATGCACCAACTAAGTAGGATATACACTGATCTTAACATCCCTCTACAATAAAGATCAACCCATATAATTTGGAACCCTCATATACCATCTAATAGTTAGAATCTTATACATGTTTGGTGTACATATTTTCTGGACCACCTGTGCAAATCGTCTAAAAGGTTTAAAGTTATACACTAATGCTATAGTCTATTGATTGTTTTTATGTTTATGTCATTGACAATGCTAGTCTATCACACACAACAAGATCAAGTCATATGTAGTGCCACACCAAGTAGGTATCCACTAATATTCACCATCTGTGAATAATGATGATTGATCCTGAATTTATTTAAAACTAGGATATCAGGGTGGGACACAAGTATCGAGAACTTTTTCAACCACCATGCATGCATAAACAAAGGAAAGCCACTTTTATAGAGAATCTTTAAAACATAAATGGTGGGAGCCATGTGAACCAATGATGGTTTGTACACACGAACATTATTTTCATCAAGTGCAACACACAAAGAAAATTTCTAACTGATCAAATATCCTCAGCATGCACAACTTTCATGTGAAATTGCATTTGAAAGTTCTTTTCAGCCTGTAGTTTTTAACTCTTTTAGAACATATTGTGATACAGTATCATAAATATTGATATGTCTTGTTTATGGTGAGAATTGTTAGAAGAATATTCTGGATAATCATGTTGTGATATGAAAGTTGTTGAATATGATTTACAAGATCTTAATTCATTGCCCCATTTGCAATTATCTGCTATTTTGAGCACAACGTCTTTTGTCAATCCTAAGATTCTCCAAAAATTCTATGCATGGTATGATCCAACGTTCGAGTCAGGTTGTGGCTAATACATTACATCTCCAATTATGAATTCATTTCAATCTCTAATAATAATTGTGAATGTGGGGGGGATCTAATGGCTTCAAGGCCCTAAGATTTTAAAGAAAAATAAAAGATTTCCTCATTTCTATTTTCATCTCCAAGGTTCTATACGGTTAGGATTATTCTAATGTTTATCCTCTAGTTGTGTCTATTGTTGAACTTTTGCATGCACCAAAATTCTTGATGCTTAATATTCGTTACATACATCAAGTGTATCCTTTGATGTCATGTTATGGGGTCAAAATATCATGTTTGGATTTCTGATTACTATAAAATAAGAAACGTTTCACATAAAAAAAAAAAAAGTTTTATCAATCGATGGCTAAGATTATTTTTTACTATCCACCCATAAGAGTCCACTAATTGAACCATCTGGATCACTGGGGTGATGCTCCATCTTTATAATGTAATGTTGTCTTGATCAGGAAACGGTGTTGATTCTCGCTAAGACTGTATATTAGGCACAAAGTTTATTAAACTTTTATCCTAAGAATTTTCAAATAAGCGGTCATGATCATCTCTTGGTGGGCAGAAGGAGTTAATCCTTTAAAAGCAATATCTCTAGTATTGTTGTTATAAACTGGTACATGAGTAGTGCACATCCTATTTAATTTAGCATAATTTAAGTTATGTTGATGTTAACATGCAGTTGGGTGATGTTACTCATGACTCAACAATTTTCTTTGTTGATTAATTGAGAAATGCAATAATACTCTCAAATAAGGAAAGATTCTAAAAGTTCTCATGTTAGGACGGTGCATGTGTGAGAGATCCCGACCATCTACCAAGTAGGGCTATAAATAAACAGGCTCTGTCTAAAAGCCAAACATGAACGCTGATAAAAAAAAGCATTCTCTTACAAGTATATATGATAAGTGGATTAGCCAAATGGGACAGGACATTGTCTATAATCAAATGCATATATTGCTTAGATCGGATCCCTCACACATGTGTGGTAAGTTATGTGAAGTAGACATAACACTTCTCATTGCTGGAATATTTTTCTGTCACATGATTTCATGCTTACTTGGAATTATAACTTTAGATCATCTTTATGTCATCTATGGTGCCTACTGCATGCATAGAATTCATGATCCAAAATATCAATTTAATCATGTCATTCATATGACACATGTAAGAGTGAAAATATTATTTAGTAGGTTTTACCTTTAATAGTTTAAATGGAGGGGTATTCATCTCGGACACATGACACATGTAAATGATGCATCAATGATAGTCATTGATGGAAGTAGCATCATGTGAAGGCAAAAGGTCAAAAGGTGAATAGTAAAAATAAAAATAAAAATAAAAATACTCTTATGGTTTTCAACTAAGGAAATTGGTTGGAAAGACCCACTAAATGCATAGTCTGAATTCACCGCTAGATGACAATTAGATTATAGTTACAATTCATTTTAGATGTGTCTCATCATTAGTTGTTCTATAGAATGATGGTTCTCACATGCCTTGATTGGAATGAATTCAATGGACATTATCAAATCGATAATTGAGTCAATTAAACCATGAGACTAGTTATAACTATATTCTTATATAAATACTCACATTTTCTTCTTGTACCAATAAATCCGCTTGTAATCACATGCATCATCAACATCGTTCTATGGTAGGATCCAATACTTTTTAGGAAAATATTATTTTCATCTAATCATACACCAATCTAGAACAAATGTGTTAGATCTAGTCAATTCATATGATAGTTCTTATGAAATCCTCAAACTCAAAATTTGGTTAATAGGTTTATCAGGTAGGCCATAGATATATCTATCTAGGCTAAATCTGAAATTGTGAAGGTGCACTTGAATACATTTAGATAAACCACTTAACCCATGGAGCAAGATATCTGGAATCAAACTGATTACATGTTTTGATGATCTAATTGGTAGCCATCGAATAAATGTTCAGAAAGAAAAATTGTTAGTATTTTGAATTCAAAAGATAATTGTTGGGTCAATGAGATTTTCAGGCTATATTTTATTCTCATTGGAGGCTGATTTTGGACATTTGGGATTGGTATTCATATGAGACTATATGGAGCTCATTGTTTAATCCATCGATCAAGATACTTGATAATGAACTTGAACATTTCTCCTCCATATTCAGTTGTCAAATATCCATTGATTGTATTGAATTCTAATAAATAAATTGGCCAACCTTTTATGTGTTAGGGAATAGATGATAATATGATAATGTTGCGATATGATTACATGAAAGTTATACTCTATTTTAGTTGTCATATGTCTATGCATGACAGATTACTCCAGTCTCTTTGTATTGCAGATACAATAAGGTCGATTGACTTTACCACCAGTTAGTTGAATGATGGGCTAGTGAAGTTGCTTGAATTGTAAGAGTACATTCAAGGATAAGAAAGTTGGTTGTATTCAGAGCCGGTAATACAACAACTATCATAATAAAAGTGATGCTCAGTATCTGTTACTTGATGGAGTCATAATTGTTGACTTTGTGAGGTTAGAAATGAGTTCAGTATACTTTGGCTTAAGATATGAATAATCAAAGAGGCTGCAACAGACTGTCAAAGACTTGATTGATGAGCAAAAGGAGGAATCAGCCTAGGCAGAGGCTCATTTATGAGTAACTAGTTGGTGAGCCAATAGCTTGTCAATACGATGATCCCTAGCTGATCTGAAAGGATGATTAGCCACAATGGGACTAAGATATGGCCAAACTCGTATGAGAAGATGTAACATCCCAGATTTTTGCCAACCTGGGATTAGACGTCCTTAGGCAATGGGTCGATCCTAACACCTTATTAACTTGTCAGAACTGAATCCCACAGTCAAAAAATCGCTCCTTAACCCATTTCCTTCACGAATCCCACCCTTCACCACCCTGTTCTTTAAATTTTCTAAGTACTTTCACATCAGACACTATCTTAAAGTTTAGGTGATGAAGAACAATACTTAAACTAAACATTGCTACAAAGGACTAAGTACCACCTCAGACCGAAATCACCCAGGACTAAATCTTTTGGAAATTAGGCGAGAATTAGCCAGTGTTAAACTAGAGTACCTGTGAAATTAACACCAATCACTTTAAATACGATCTGTAAGACCAAAAACTTGTAGAATCATTGACGCTAGGTTACCCTAAAATCTAGGATCAATCTCATTACCCGGCTTCTCTCGGGAGCATCTCGAAACTCTGTATCAAATCTGGACCGTACGTCGGAAGTCCGAATAACACGAGGTTAAGGAATTAGGACCGCCTCGCTGGGCTTGACAACCATCTCAGAAATCAAATCCAAACAGTGTCTCACGGCTGTTCGCTTGAGTCCACGCTTGAGTCCAAAGCGAGAGAGTGTAAAAACACTTGTTTTCTTTACAAAATAAATATCTTGAATAGTAATCTGGCACGTGTCGCTTGCGAATCAGCTTTAAGCAACCAGACCGTCAGAATCAGACCAAATTACATCCTCGGATCAGGAGAAATTTCATACACATATTCATGTACTCGGAATCTCTGATCGAGATCCGCTGACCGTTGAACTGAAACTGGTCCGCCATTTGCGATCTGGAATCCCGACCGAAACGAAAACTTAACTAAATATAGATCCAGTGTCGATGAGCTTAAGTCCGACCTTTGGCTCAAGGAGGCCCGCCAGAAGTCCTCCGTTGAGCTGGAAAAGGTCCGCTTTAGTTATAACCTAAGTAAACCTTGTCCAGAAGTCTAATTTAGTGAGTTTTTAGGCTATATAAGGACTTTAGAAACCTCTCTCTCACAGCCATACGAATTTGAGAGAAACCCTAGAGAGAAAAGAGAGAGAAAGAGTGAGAGAAGTGGGAGAATCTCCCAACTGCTATTCCCTGCCACTACACAAGCTGCACCGCACCATTCTCATCGCTCTCCCGGCGATTTCAACTTCGTTTCTAGGTAAGAAACCCTAACCCTAATCTGTTTTGGGGTTGTATAGGTTGTAGGTTATGAAATAGCTAACCTATTTCGATCTATAGGTTACCAAACAGCCATATACAGAAGCTTAGCAATTCTATCGACTCCGTTACGATTCTACGACAAAAAGTGCGAACTTTAGGTGTATAGGTTATGGTTTTCAACGCTTTCAATGTCAGATAATGATAGATTCATGATCTGCATGCAATTGTACATGTACAAAGTGCTGTCTGTTTTCCGTTTTGATTAAAGATGAAGAATATGGAATTTTAAATACTCTAAGTATCTGTAGAAAGTACCGTATACGTATAAATTTTGGAAATGTGTTTGCCATGATTATTTGCTGTAATAATATATTATATATGGATAAAATACTTGTTTAGCTAAAGGGTTCGCCCTAATACATGTTTTTGCTAATATACACTATGTATGTTAAAATAGTGTATTCTAAGTGCTTGTGAAAATGACCGAATGAGTATATAATTCTCATTCGTGCTCGCCATGACTAATTGTCATGGATTTATGATTGTTGTATTGGCGATACCCCTTTGACGAAAGGATTTGCCCTAAATCACGCCACGACCAATATACACTATATATGCTAAAATGTGTGGCCCAAGTGTTTGTGGAAATGACTGAATGAATATGGAACTTGGATTCCTGCTTGCCATGACTATCCGTCGTGGGTGCTCGCGTGTTATCCATTGGGGCAACTCCCTAGTGAAAGGATTTGGCCTAACACCTATGTGATCAACATATGTCATGTATGTTGATGTATGTAGTCTAAGTATTTATTGAAATGTTTGAATGAGTAGTAGTTAGTAAATTGTAATGTATAAGGGTGTTGAGATATGATTCTCAACTCCTTTAACTATGTGTATGATTTCCTTAGATAGCTGTGTGATTAGGAATTGAATATGTACAAACTCATGCTTGTGTTGTGCTTCATAACATGCTCAACTGATTGCATGATTTTATCTATGTAATGCATATGTTTAAATTCATATTTATGTTGTATGATCCGTCATGGGTAATGGGGGAGTGGAGCAACGAGTGCGTGCAACAGCCCTGGCAGCCCTAAACAGATAATATCAGACTTGATTGTATGATTTGAATCTTGATCCATTACTGCTTTAACTATCTGCAATTGAATGTGATTGGGGCTATGATTATAGTCCAGGCAATCGGTAACGGGATCGAATTCGTGGCTGAGTTTCATTTGCTACGTGAGATGTGTTCAACGAACCCGAGTCGTACTTCGGTTGGCGATAGTGGTTTGCCACACGAAGTGCTTATGCGCTTCTTATCGTTCAACTTGTTGTGCGCTCGAGCTAGCCGAGCTCGTCAAGTAACCCGATCTGTCTTATGTATGTTCACCATGTTTGGACGCCTCTACTTGAACCTAGGGTACCAAACTTATCAGTGGAATCCCGTTAACCATGATACCTCGATCTGCTAAGACTCATGAGTCGGGCATGGTGGTATGGGACACCGTGGTCGAGCTGTCGGCCTACGCTGGGGCCACGTGCCTCCCCGTAGTGACTAGTGAGCAACCAGACTCGTGAGCCGATTATGGTGGTATGGGACACTATATTCGTGTTGTCGGCCTACATTGATAAGGTGATGGGGGAGTGGTGCAACGAATGCGAGCAACAGCCCTGGCAGCCCTTTGTAGTGACCTCGAGCATACTCTGAATTGCGGTGAGGCGACGAGTTTTACCGCAGTGTATAGAGTATGAAACTAGGCCTGTATCTATATAGTGATGAATCGTTAAAAAGGTGATGGGGGAGCGGTGTAACCTTTGTGCGTAACAGCCCTGGCAGCCTTTGCAGCGACCTAGAAAACACACCATTGTCTGAGATTGACTAGGACTGACGACCCTAGAATGGATCATGTTTGGAAATGATACAAGGGAGGTACCTTAGTTTCCCAATCCTGCTGTTTGAAATGGACTAATAATTACTCGGTAATCATACTCATCATCGCACTGCATGTGTCTGGTAGATGTGGAGCACTGAGGGATGAACGCATTCGCGAACGTAGGATGGTATCGCATGAGGGTGGTTTGGCAAGGGCATACATCATGACTGCATTCATACTTGCATTAATAAGAGTAGTTAGGAGTGTTTGATTTTATTGCTTGACTGCATTGATAACATGATAACCTATGCTTTATTGTTCCACTGAGTTGATCACTCACTCCCACGTTACGGGACGGTGTTATACACACCAACCAGATTTGTTGAGTTTCAGGTGATGGCGATGCTTTGAAGCAGAGCCGGACCACTACTATGATGTTGTGGAGGAGTTCTCCTACATGTAATTCTCTGACAGGTCTATGAAGACCTGGTATTGTATTGACGGGGCTATGGTACTTGGGATAGAAGACATTACACTTCCTCACATGTGGTATATTTTAGAACTGTACTTGTAATTATTTAACCTGGTAACATTATCACACTCTAGAGACCCACCACTGTTTTTATATTGTATATATATCTATCATAGCCTTCCGCTTGCAATTTAACTGTCTCTGGAGTATGATATGTTGTTTTGGCTTAATCTCACTCATGTTCAATGCACTAATATCGACAACATTTAATCATCATTATTTATGTTGCATAAGTGATGTTCTGGAACTCGAGAGTTGAGTTACTACTCGACCCTCGATTTTTCGGGATGTTACAGAAGAAAGCCTGATGGAGTAATGACGGATGGAGCAAAAAGGCCTACGGGTCATAAATCCTCTAACCAAGTGACTATCTAAAAGATTAGTCAATGATACATCGAAGGGAATGGGGTTGAGCCTAATATATGAGCTACCATTGTTGGCAACCCAACCTATACGAGTAGAGATCCTATTAGATAGGTTCAATGGATAAACAACAAGACACGAGGTAGATGATTACACTGATGTAAATGAGCCCCTTCTATGGTGTACAGTGCGAGCAGCAACGCAGAATGATGAGTTTTTAAAACTCTTAATGAATTCATAGCCATATATTTGGTGGTGTATACAGTTGCTGCATACACTTGATGAAATTCACCTATATGGGTGTGGAGGTGGAGGCCGCTTCTTATGAGAATCTAAGCGAATTCTCTAGAGCACTCATGAAATCCAGGTAATGGTGCATGGCCAAAACGCACGAAACCGCAGAATCACTTGTAGCGGAAAAGTTGTGTGAGTGGCATGTACTTGTGATCTACATCAAAAGGAATCAGGTTCAAGACTATGGTGTCACCTGATTCCTGTAGACCTGTCATGTTTACTCTAATGTCGGTTCAAGTCTATGGTGACACCGGCACCATTGCACAACTCTTTCATCTTAACCTGAAATGTCAAAAATTTTGAAACATGTAGGGAATTGTTGTATTTTAAATTATTTTAAAATAATTTAGTATTTCAAAATATCCTACAGATGTGTCTTTTCACTGAAAGGTTATATCATTTCATAATTTTGTTTTGAAAAGTTGTATCTTTTGAAACTTAAGGGTCGCACCACTTAGGTTTAAACTCAATCGTCACAACCCTTTGTGAAAGAGTGTCTTCACAAAGTCCATAAATAGACTTCTGATTTTAAGTTTTTGAATGGATTAGAAAATCAGGTTTCCTCTTAAAAATGTGTTCAAGTAATTTCTAGTTCAGGTTAAGACTACAAGTGGTTCGAGCCCGTGTACAGTGAGTGCACCGCTGGGACCGGGTCATAGTCATTGTATCCTGGAGGTCGATTGCTCTGAAAACCTGTTGCACTTGGGACGCTGTCCAAGGGGAGCAAATTCGATTTCAAGCCGAGTGACTCACGTCACGCCTCGACTTATACAAATTGATAAGTTTTTTAACTTTCTTATTTTAATTTTATATAATTTAAATAGTTTTCCAAACTCCAATTTTCAACATACCATATCCTTAAAATCGCACCTATCAATCAATTATAATCACATGGATGCTTAAAAGTAAAATAATGAACTAGATGAAAAAAAATTCAATGGTTAATATTAACTTCTTCCTTCAATTTTTCATTAATGCTTTGGTCAATTGATGTAGATGACCTGGATTGCTTCATAACTATGACATGAATAGCTTTAAAGAGACCATCATTTTTAAATGGTGAACAACTAACACAGGTTCTAGTATGAAACCCTATCAATATGTATGTTTTTTTGGTATTTCATGCATAAAACCCATAAGGTCTGAGAATGCCCAACATGTTGCATCTGTGATATCCACTCACTCCGTCCATAAGGTGTGCTCTTCAATGCTACACCTTACAGCCAAAAATCACTTGGAGAAACAACTCAGATAAGCCACAGTACAGGTGGGACACTAATCCCAGATCTCTCTCTACACATGCATTGTGCGTGCCTTACCCTTGATGCGTTTTAACAATTTTCTCCAACACCCTGTTAAATAACTTTTAGATTCAGTTGAATAAGTGTTATATCGATTGGAATGATCATAATCCAGCAGCTAGCATCGATGGCAACGACTGATCATTGTAAATTTTCAGTTATGCCTTACATGAGGCACACATGCAGGAGCCAAAGCCAAATGTGATCTCGCCACAAACTAGTTGCAACCACTCATCGATTGTACGAGTGAAAGCACGCTTGTAAATCCAAACCGTCCAAGTTATGACCACATAGTGTGGATGAAGCAGTACTCTAATCAAAATATTCACTGGTGAGATAGAACTAGTCACTTACTAAAATAAATTGAAAAGGCGGATGCACGTTGTAATATTGTAGGACGCATTGTCATGAAGACCATCCAAATTCTCAGCCTGATAGTGGATGCACCACTCTTAATACAGCATTTATTAGTGACCACTAAATGATCAGAATCATCCAAATTCTAGGCCTGATAGTGGATGGAACACTCTTAATAAAGCATTTATTAGTGACCACTAAATGATCAGAGTCGTCCAAATTCTAGGCCGGATAGTGGATGTACCACTCTTAATACAACATTTATTAGTGACCACTAAATGGTTAGAGTTGTCCAAATTTAAATTAAAAAATAAATAAAAATATAAATAAAAAAAAAAAAAAAACAATTAGAGTTGTTGTTGAGAGTGGGATTTGAACCCACGCCCTTTGGGACCAGAACCTTAATCTGGCGCCTTAAACCAACTCGGCCATCTCAACAAGCCTTTTAAAATTTAGATCTCTATTTATACATCCTAATTAATCTTATGGCATGTCTAAGGGGGATAGAAACGGAGAAAGAAACTAATGTTGGCTATACCGTGAGAGAATGAGAAAAAAATTTCAATGTATAATGATGCATGCATACTTTTTGTATGATGGAACCACTTGAGATTTAGATTTATATTGATTTTAGGCCTTATAAAGCTATGTTTCAGTCCAAACACAGTCACATCTACTGGAAGGTTTCGTCGGCCGGCCATGGTGAGTTGACCCATAATATCACAATGCATCATTCACATTTACGCAGAGAAGTGAATAGTCATCACCACATTGGCAACTCAGGAGAAACTCCGATCCACACAATGGGAGTAGGACATGTGCCCAACCAATGACCAACTCATGACAAACAATTAGCACATGTAGTGTCGTTTGATAGGAAACGACTATCTATTGGTCCATACGGTTATCTCCACATCAATAAAAATGAGAAGTGGCTACAAAGATCTCTCCTTACAAACGTCATCAAGGTTCTATAAATAGAAGGAAGATCGAAGAGCTTCAAACCCTCGCTAACAAAACACAAATATAAATCAAATGATTTACAACACAATTTTGCTTATTAATTTGATCTTTTATCTTACCTTAGCATAGAAATACTTGTTTACGCCGTTACGTTGGGCCGGTCTTAGACTAGGAAGTAGTGTAATCTCATTTGTCTATGCTATTAATATAGACTGACCTAAAATAGGAATTAATGTAATCTCGTCCGTCTACACTGCTACGTTGGACCAACCTAGAATAATAATAATGTAATTCCCTTCTATCTATATGCCAAGCGTTGGATTGCAACTAAGACTTCTATGTTTTTACCTTTAATAGTGTAATTTCCTTCATCCACACTCAAGTCGTTGGACTAAGGAAGATTTAAATCTAAAGTCTTGCCATCAACACCATAGACATTGGATCGCCGACGGATATCTTTGTAAGTTTTATTTTCATCTCAATAATATAATTAAGTTCATTTTACTTACACATTGTTTATACTGAATTATTTACGTTATCATATTGGTGAAAAAAAAAAAAGTCTTTTCGTTTGAAAGGCAAAAAGAGCCTATTAGATGGATGAATCCTCCCCTTCGTAAATCGCTTAATTGCGTATATGAGTGGTTGAAAAGACGGTTAAATTACTTCAATTCTCGATCATAGATGACTGCCTATGGTCTCTCTATCTATCTTGGCACTTGGAGTTAAATGTGTTTTTTCTTTAATCGAACTGTAAAATGCATTGGCATGCTTGACACTATTTGCACGCATGCATGACTGTATTTCAAGCCAAACACATTATTGGACATGCCCGATGGAACCCATCTGTATTGCTTGATCTAATTCTATAACATAATGAGTAAGAAGTCCACAAGGCTTTATATTCATCCCGAAGACAAGCAAATGCCAAATCCACAAAGAAATTCCTATGGAAGTTGGACCACACATCTTTCATCTACCAGAGCCGATTCAATTAGAAGTTGGTCCATCTTCATTCAATAAAACATTTGAGAGTTTTATATATGTTTTGTACAATGTACAACTAGTCTACAACAATTGTTAGAACAATGACTAATTTAAACTAAGTAAGCACGACTTCAAGCTGAGTAGGCAAGGCTCTAAGCTGAAAACCTAAACAAGCTTATGGGCTTTTTGTTTGAAAGGCTTTTAGACAGTCGCCCTGCAAATATAGATCTTTATACACCAAATCCTCTTTAAACTTAGAACCAGGGATTAATCGGTTTGATCAATATCAGTTTAGCCAAAATTCACCATAGCCTCTGATCGACATCAGAAAAAAGAGTTGCAATGGTCACCCGTATAGCCAATATAACCAAGAGGCATCAAACCTAAAGCCCTTGAGGGACAGTATATATCAGGTGCCGAACAGCCTGAGGGCAACCTCTTGTGCCACCGGTGCATCGTACAACTGACCTGATTCCATCAATGGTTTACCCGTCCACTCATGGACATCGAGCACCTACTCATGTATCTCAAATGGGTTGTGATGATTTAATTAATTTAATTCAAAATTTTGCATGTCACCAATAGGGTTGTCATGTACTAAATAGACCAACTTACAAGAAACCTTATCCAAAATGAATCAATCAGTACTACGAATTGCCAAGAGGCTATAGACCCTTTGAGTTCCCTTTAGTAATAACTTGAAAATTTTTACCCATGAATAAATTACATGAGTACTTGTCCACATGTATATTTTTAGTGTAAATTCTTAATTTGGAGAATATGCTACAGAAATACACCCACATGTACTCACATTTATACACATATACCTCATAACAACCTTCAAGTTTCATATATCTTCATATACTCAATTATTCATTAAACCAACCATTGGAACTATCACTCATCATTATGCGAAACTATCTAATCATCTACTTTACTTTTAGACCATCTGATCATAGAAAACCAACATGTATCATCATAGCTGCTTGTACTCACATCTAAGATTTTGATATGTTCATCTTATATGTTACCCAAGTATAAGCTTAACATACTATCAAAATCACAATCTAACGACCTCACTCTTGAGTACATGTATATACACATCCTTTTATACATCATAAGCTTACATATCTTTATATGTTGAACCTATCATTGTTGTAAATCATTAAGGACACTCTTTAGGGACCTATTAACACATCCAACTATTTGATTTTAAATCCGTATCTTCACATCATTGTGAAATAGACAAAATTTATATCTAAGTAATTTATATTTAATCATTTGCGATTCTAAATCCCTCATCATAATCTTGACACATTGAGGGATGTTTTAGATAGTTAAAGTCCAATTTCAACGGTTATGTATGCACAATTGATCGTTTGAAATTTTTTAAATCTCACTATGGAGTCAGTTGTGTCCACATTGCTTACTAAAGAGTCTTGTAGAAAAATGCATAGAGAATCTGTTGGTGATACTATAATGATTAGAGAAATATCTATTAAAAAACGTACATGCAGGAGAAATCAGACAATATCCAAGTCGAAATGGTACAAAACACAATTGTTAGAACATAGAAAGAATCACTAATTAAATAAAAATTATAAATTTAAGAAAATTACAAACCTGATTTACATGAAGCATCAGATTCAAATTATTTCTAAGAAAATCTAGTTTAAAAATAATAATAAAAAATTTAATCTAAGAATGGGAAAGTATTATCTTTAGTGATTCCACGAGAGAATTTGAGTCATCGATGGATCTTAAATTTGAGCACTTTGTTCCACATGACTCCATATAGAGATTATTTCTACACATATTAGTCATGTGATGGTGGCACATTTTACATCGGTGATGATAACATGCGTAAAATTATAGGGATTGGTGATGTTAGGATTACCATGTTTGTTGAAATCATACGTACAGTTTCTAGTGTGCGGCACATACTAAACTTGCAGAAGAGTCTTCTATTATTAAAAAAATCGATAAAGATGGCTATAAATTTTCTAGTGAAAAAAACAGATTGAAAGTTGTAAAGGGACGATGCTGGCAACAAAAGAGAGTTAATGGGCGGTTTATATAGTTTGATTGGAGATAATATAGTTGCGATGCTATTATTGTTAATGTCGTGATAGATTGCGCTACAATTTGACATAGGTGGTTGGGCCACATAAATAAAGAGTAAAGATACTTCTCGATCAAAATTTACTTCTTATTTTAAAGTCTATTAATTTAGATTTTTTTAAATAATTCCCTGTTTAGAAAGCTTCATAGAGCTTGTATTTCCTCACTTACTACTAAAAGTAAAAATATTTTAAATTTAATTCATTCTAATACTTAGAAGGATAAAGTTAAATCATTTGGAGGCTTGAAGTACTTCGTTTTATTTATTGACGATTTTTCTAGGAATATATGAGTTTATATTTTAAAAAGAAAAAATGATGCTTTTACATGTTTTATCAAGTTCAAAGCATTAGTTAAAAATCAAAAGAAAAATAATAATAATAATAAGTGTCTGAGAACTGATAACGGAGAAGATTATACCTCAAAAAAATTCAAAGATTTTTACAGTGAGCATAGCATTGAGAGACACTACACATATTCCCTAGTACTCTGCAACATAATAGAGTTGCATAACATATGAACTGTAAGCTTATTAATCATGCTAGAAGCATGTTGAGTTCGGTTAGGCTCAAGAAATATTTTTCGATGGAAATCGTATTTACTTGGTAAATTGTTCTCCTATTACAGTACTAAATTACAAGATCCCTTAAGATGTATGGTCCACAAAACTTATTAAGTATTCATACATTTGTAGTTTTGGTTGTCATGCTTATGTATGGATTTTTAAATAACATAGGATTAAGCTGGATGCAAGGTCAAGAAATTTTATTTTTCTTAACTATGCGGATGGAACAAAATAATATAAATTATGGGACCCTACTACTTACAAGTTAATAATTAGTCGAGATGTGGTTTTTAATGAAGATTCGTTGTAAAAAGACTTAAAATTGTTGAGATCAGAGTTACGATAGATAATTGAATTTAAATCTTTAAATAATGTTCATAATCATCATGTTGATTCTAAAGGTCAACAAATTGATGATATCGTTAAAGATGAAGTTGATGAAGAACATGTAAAGGAGATACCAATTACTGAAACTCAAAGTGATCAAGGCCGACAAAAGAGGGCTACAAAATCTTTTGTTTGGCTCGATGATTATGTTACGGTTTACACTTTCATAACAAAAGAGTGTGAGCCTTGTTCATATCGAGGGGCATATAAATCTGTGGATGCTAGTCAATAGAAAGTGTCTATAGAGAAGAAGACGTGAGCTCTATATAAGAACAAGACTAACAAATTGGTTGAATTACCCAAATGGTAAAAGGCTATTGGTTGCAAATGGGTTTTCAAGCTGAAAATGATACTAATAAAAATATTCAAATATACTAAGCCCGATCAGTGATAAAAGTGTATGATCAGAAGTCAAATATTAACTTTAATGAAAATTTTTCTCCATGTGTATATTTGAGTATTATTTATATTATATTAAGTATGACAATGGTGTTTAACTTAAAGATAGAGTAGTTAGATATAAAAATTATTTTTCTACATTAAAGTATTGAAGAAAAAATTTATATAACTCAACCCAAAGGCCTTATTAAAGAAAACAAGATGAATCTAATTTGTCGGCTGAACGGATCACTGTACGGTTTAAAGTAGGAACCAAAGTGTTGGTATAAGCGGTTTGATTTCTTCATCGTGAAATTGGGATTTCAGAGGTGTGAGGTAGACCATTGTGCCTATATTGGTAGTTATGGTAATTATGGTTTTATTATCTTATTATTGCATATGGATAACATGCTAGTTATGGGTATTAGTAGAGATGTTATTACAACATTAAAAGCTTGTTTTTCTAGAAAATTTGATATGAAGGATTTGTGTGTCGTTAATCAAATTCATGAGATAACTGTACTTAGAGACAGAAAAGTCTGGATAACCTAAAAAGATTACGATGAAAGAGTTTTATGCTGCTTCGACATGCAGAATTCTAACTTAGTTAATACTCCATGTCATGTTGATTACAAGTTGTCTTCATATCAGTGTTCTAACAAAGAAGGGGAGAACACATATATGTCTTAAGTATCATATTCATCAGTGGGGTAGAGCCTTATATTTGTCATGGTGTGCACCATACTAGACATTACGCAAGCAGTGGAAGCAGCCAGTAAATACATGGCGAAGTCAAGGAGAGATCATTAGACTACTATGAATTAGATTCTTTGTTCCTTGTAAAATACTTCTGAGACAGATATTTGTTATAACGACCAAAATTTAGAGTTGGTTGGGTTTGTGGATGCATATTATGAAAGAGATCCTGATAAAAAACGATCTACCACATGTTATATTTTCTCTTTAGTTGGTGGTGCAATTAGTTAGATATTGAAACTACTTTCAGTAGTGGCCTTGTTTAGTATGGAAGTAAAATACATGTCAGCTACACAAGCATGTAAGGAAGCTACTTGGTTGAAGAGGTTTATAGAATAATTGAAATTCAAGCAAAAATTGGTGGTGATTCACTGTGACAGTCAAAGTACATTACACTTAGCTAAAAATCTGATATTTTATATTCGGACCAAGCATATTGATGTTCAATATCACTTTGTTCCTGATATTATGGATGATGGTCAGATTTCATCACAGATAATTCACACTAACAACAATATAGCAGACGTGCTAACGAAGCTTATTGCAAAGGAGAAGTTTGTTTGGTGTAGAATTTCTCTTTGAATTATTTTTACCTATCAATTGGTGACGTTTGAGCAGCTGTTATTGGAAGTGTTTTTCATACTACTAGATAAACTAATCTTCAAGTGAAAAAATGTTGTGGCGGCGAAGACTAGGAATGTCTCCTACTGAGAGACAATCTCTCTATTTATCTATCTATCTCCTTCTCTCTCTACCTCTTACACATGCCTATGAACATGTAGTCCGATGAAGGCCTAATTTCCCTAAGTTTTGCCACCGGCTCTCTCTTATGGTGGTCTATATAAAGTAAGTGTCATAGTTAGAGAGGCACTCCATTAATTCGTCTTTTATAGTATTCCTTGTGTGGGATTCTTGTACGGGTGAGATAGAAGTACGCCTTGTATTTTTGTTTTTCTTGTTTCTAGTTAAGAATAAAACTGTGTTACTGCCTTATGGAATAGGCCTATTGATGAACCATGCAAATCCTTGTCTCTTATTTTAGTTTGGCCCTTTTTTTGTTTTTTTTTTTTTTACCATTTTCTTTTGTGTTTTGGCCTCGCATACATTAATTATGTGCAGGCGTTTTGTTTTTTACAATAATCAATTGTACACATGTCATATACGGATGTGACTCCAGATCATCCAAGTTATAACCCTCTAGCATGGAGGAGGCAATCTGAACAAAATATTCACTACCTAGATTAGTCACTCGCCAAAACAAGTTGAAAAAACGTTTGCACATTGTAATACTGACCACTGAATGAAAAAACGTGGATGCAGCACTCTTAATATATATTTGTTACTGACCACTGAATGATCAGAGTCGTCCAAAATTAAATGGAACACAAGGAAATGTAAGTAGAACTGACCACTAAATGATTAGAGTCGTCCAAAATTAAGTAGAACGCAAGGAAATGTAAGTAAAAGAAAAAAAGAAACGTAAAGCAGAAGTAAAATCTGATACAGCACTCTTAATACATATTTATTACTAACCACTGAATGATCAGAGTTGTCCAAAATTAAATGGGACACAAGGAAATGTAAAGAAATGTAAGTAAAATAAAAGAAAAAAAAATATTGTTGAGAGTGGGATTTGAACCCACGCCCTTTCGGACCAGAACCTTAATCTGGCGCCTTAGACCAACTCGGCCATCTCAACAAGACTTGAAAGAATTAGATCTCTATTTATATATAATAATCAATGTAGGGAAAAGGAAAAAGTTTCAACGGAGATTGATACATCACGTTTTTTTATATCCACAATGTTTTTAGACCTACCTCCTAAAATGTGGCAGCACAACATATATGCAGTCTGAATATTGCAAATTCCTTATCATGGGGCCTACTTTATCGCACAGGCTCCAAAAGGCTTAAAAAAAATTAAAAGATCTCTCCAGTTGAAGGGGTACACAAAGGGGTCACTTGACAGCATAGATTTAAAGTCATGTGGAAATCCAATGGATTTTGAACCGAAGTCAGGTTTGAGGTGGGAATGCAAAAAAGGCCCCTTACAGGGATTGGATTTTGAAAGAACCAAACTTCCAAATTCTTCAAAATCGTTCCTTGGTACCCTAAGGAGTCATTTGGCAGCTTGACTGTTGATTTCAACACCACCATCCTGACGTCGTTGAAAAAGAAGATACACATATGACATCCACTCCACCCTTCTAGGTTAGGGCCTGGGAGAAAAATCATCCAAATCCATAACTAAGGTGGGCCTCATCACAGATAAAAAAATGCCAAGGGTACACTAAGCCATAGGTTTTTAGGGACCACTATGATATATATATTTTCCATCCAACTCACTCATCAGATGCACCTCAGATGGATGAAGTCCCAAAGCTCAGACATACCAACGTATAAAGCCACCTGCTAACTTGTCCATACAGAACACACGAGCACACACGAGTCGTAGGTTCATTTTCTTCCATGAATCTGTTTCAGATGACCTTATTCCCCACTTCACTTTCTTTCACCAGTATGCTTCGATTCCATCAATAGACCATGCATGTCAAAAATCTCAGATGGATCCGACATGGGCAGAGGAGTGTGGATCGTCTGTGTTGAAAGCACAGGATAGACTTCTCAGGGCCCACACTGACTTCTTCGTTAGATCCACACCGCCCATCAATTTTTCTAGATAATATTAGAACATGAGCCCAAAAATGAGGTACATCCAAAGCTCAAGTGGACCATACCACAAAAATAAGTGGGGATTGAACAAACTGCCGTTGAAACCTTACAAGAGCCAACCGTGAGGCTTAATTACCATCTAACCTATTCTGTGGCCCCAGGAAGCCTCAATTCCTATTGTTACCTGTGGTGTGGGCCACTTGAGCTTTGGATCTGCCTATCCTAGAATGTATGGATGGTGTCGATCTAGGAAATAAATCATCATGAGCCACGTAAATTAGAAGAGTAGAGAGATTCAGCTGCTTGCTGGAGAGAAGAAAACCGGAACTGTTGAAATGTGGAACTTCCGTCTACCCATCATGTAGGTATTAGACCCACACCGTCCATCCATTTTTTTTTTAAGGCAAGAGATAAAAAAAGAGGCACATCCGAGGCTCAAGTGGGCCACAACAGGAAACAGTGGGAATTGAACGCCTACCAGTGAAAACTTCTTGGGGCCACAGACGATCTGATCAAGCTGATGGTTGTGTTTTCCCTTCATGCATGTCTGTCGTGACCTTACCAAGAGGTTAGATAGCAAATAATCCTCACATACAAAGGTTTCAATGTTAGTCTTTTAATCCCTGCTGCTTTGTGTGTGGTCCAAAGATAGCTTTGGATGTGCCTCATTTTTTGAACTCAATACTCTAGAATAATCTCCAAATCCAGAGCTGCCAAATACCACAAAAAAAAAAAAAAAAAAAAAAAAAAAAAAGTTACTTGGATTTGAAATACACCCATTTTAGCTCCAGTGCCAAATGACCCCTATTATAAGGGGGAGATCCAAACAAACACAAGCCAGGCCCCGCTTATCTATAGGTGTCCCTTGATTTGAGCTAATGGGATGGACGAGATACCATAGCCCAAGAACTGCAAATCATAGTCACAAAGGATGCAACTAAACAGCATAGCCTACCACATTCACCAATCTCTAAACATCTGCAGTTCTTGGTGATTTCCCCTAACAATCTCATCCATAAAGAAAACTCAAGGGATGCAACAGAATAAATTACAAATTTCTTTAGTAATTCATGGATTATTTGTGATTCAGGAATTATTCAAGAAGAATAATACGAATCTTCCTTGAAGTTAAAAGTCATATAAAATATAAAAGACAAGGAGACAAGACACTCAAATAGAGCATGCAACAGAAGGGAAAAATCCTTATGCCATTGTTACTCTTTTGTGTGGTGGATCCCATACATGCAAAATAAAAATATAAAAGAAACTCTACCATGGTTTCTAACAACACCAAAATACCTGCCTTTTTTCTTCAGTATTTCGAGCAGCAGTAATAAAAACTTAACAAGGTAGGTAAAAATGAAAAATAAAAACTCCCTTGAAAACTCTTAAGAAGCTTTGCCATCATCTGCGGCTGCTTCAAATGTCTCTCCAGGTACAAGGTCTGGCACATCATCATCATCATCTGCCTCTGTGGGGATGGCACCTGGTGCCTGCTTCTGAAACTGCTCTGCAAGCTTCCTCAGATTATCCAAGTTGTCAGGCCCTGAAAATAGACCAAACGATAGAACATCAATCAGTACTGCAACAGAAATATCAAATCTAATTCTCTATATTCTCATATTGCTCTTGCCAAATAAATAAATAAAAATCAACTGTCATGCTTCTGGGCAGAGAATGACTGAGATCACTATGCATTTCTGCCAGGATTTATCGAGCATCACCAAAAAAAGGTGGCGGTTCAGTGGTCTTTACATAAAAACCATAGTATCAGATGGAACCAACATAATGATCATTTGGTCCCCATGAGAACACAACCAATGGATGCAGCTATCAAAAAGTTGTTTCAAAATTCATATTAGAATGTGACGAATATTCTTCCAAAAATATGCTGCAGAGAAGACGAGGAAATGGGGAGTTACATACCTAATTGATTGATGATCCCAGGTAGTAGATCCTGAAGCTCTGGAACAGAACACAATTATTGTGTCAGATCAAGTCACTCGGATAGCATTGCAGATGAGCAGGACTGGCTGGGCAAAGTATGTCCAGGCTTGGCACAGAAGATAAGGACCTGAGTGCAACCCAGCCATGGGATTGCGAGAATGGGCTCAGGTTGGCTGGGCCTACCTGCACAATACTCTGCTCACTAAATTAGTTGGGCTGGAGCAGTCCGACTGGTCAGATCTTCAGACATGCATTGGCCAAGTCCAGCCCAAATTAGCTATCGGGCTATCGGCCTTAAACTTAGAACCGATGCCAAACCATGGTCCTTGAATCTTCAGGCCAAACACAGCCCAAAGCAAGGACGGGCATCTGCCCGCCATGCCCAGTTGCAACCACACTCTCGGAGATGGGGGATAAATAAACGAACAGTTAGAAATATGTAGATCATATATTTGGGGAATGCAACAACCCAGTGCAAAATTCATGGGATACTAAACACAGTGAACATATAAGAGTGAGAGGTCATACTTTTCGTCTGAGGAGAACCGCTAACCACCCATGTATTGGCAGCGATTGAGGCTTGCACTGAACAACGAAAGAAAATTATCAACAAGCAGAAACCAAGTAGCTGTCTTTGGAGACAACGTGTCCTTGGAGAAAACATGTTATGTCTATAGTGTGTTGATGGCTTACCTTTTGGGTTCTGAAACTGAATGACAACATCATCCTTGAAGATATTGACTTCCTCAATGGCTGGGATTGCATTCACCCCTATTCTCTTCAGGGTGCTCTGAAGCCTTTTGTCATCTGTTGTTGTGGTCTTGTGAACAGCCTTCTTCTTTCTGGTTTATTACACAACATAATACATGCACTCGGGATTACGGACAGACCAGTTGTTTCACCATAAATTAAATAGCTGGTGAATTAGAGGTGAGGTGGCGACAGTATTGAGAAACCTTTCACATAACAAAAGAATTGTAGATAAAAAATTTTTAAAATAAAAATAAAAATTGCTAAGATATTCTACCGTTCCTAGAACATCACTTGATCCCCAACCATTAGCAATACATGCAAAAAGAGACTTCATTGAAAGCATTGTATTTTTGCTGGGAAAAAAAAGGGTTTATTGGAAAACAAAATTTCTCTTTAAAAATGATCTAGGAAGACATCCATAACATCTAGGTGACAATTAATTTTGAAGTAGTGCAATAAGCAATTACTTGTTGCACATTGCATGAAGATGCCCTCTTCACAACACCTGGTCAGTTCCTCAAAAAAAGTAAAAAAATAAAAAATAAATAAAGAGTTTGCTGTCCCGGTCTTTGTCCAAGTCTGATGTAAAAAAAAATAAAGAATAGCTCGACAAATGGTTCAAGAAATCCAACACATTTGGCCTTTCAAGAAAGCAGTGGCCTTGTTTGTAATGTAGACAAATCTCATGGGTTACTCTTTAAAATTTGAAGGTTGCAGCAAACAAAATATTTCCCTCAACGAGCCTAATGGATGAAATTGAGCACCTTCGCATGCTCCCCTTTCCACCAGTGCGAACGGCACCGGCCATTTTCATGAGCTTCTCCCGATTCATCTGCATGGGAAGAACAATGTGTCAGGAGTGACCAGACAATGAATTACATTTATATGGCATTCCAACATGACAATTGAGTTCTCAGCACTCCTCAGCAAAGTTATCATAATCATTATCATATCGCAAATTGTAGAAGGGCCTGAATAAAATCATATCATAAATCGTAAGATCTTTTTCAATTTTCTTTAAATAAAAATAATAATAATAAACTGAATAAATTCCAAATAAATCAGAAAAACTAATAAAACACATCGATTATTCATTTTCCATACATATGCACCAAGAAAGTAACATATCATGACATTATCAATTGAGAACCTATAACTAACTTGATGGACTTCAAAATAATGTTCTCAAAGCATAAATGTTGTCATGTTTTAAAGTCAAAATCATAAAGTGCAAGCTCCTCACAAGGCCTTCAGAAAAAACTTTTGTAAGTTTTCATTGTTAAATAAAGAATTAAATAAAGCTTTGAGTTTAAAATCACATTTAAAAATAAAATAAAATAAAACTCTAGAAAAACACAATTTGAATCTAAGGTACGTAGAAAAGTAATTAAAGCACACGTTTTAAGTTGAAGTCAACTCCTACACACCATTACTACATTTTAAGTTGAAGTCAACTCCTACACACCATCACTACAATAAATATAGGTACATACGATCACAATCATCCATAAAAGATTCCCAATAAGTCAGGGATCAATTTGATGTTTCAACCAATCAAGAGGTATAAAATCATTTTTTTAAAAAAAAAAAAAAAAAAAAAACTCCACTATTTAAGGTTAAATATAAGATCCTCATTTTCTCTCTTATAAAGAATAAAATAAAACAATTGATAAGTTTGAAAAGATTCTTAAAGCCCCCAAAAATTTTAAAACATGAAATGGAAGCCAAATAAAATTTAAAAAAGAAGAGAACAAATATAAGTTAAATCATAAATCGGATGTTGAATCATAAATCATAGGATACAGATCATAGAATCATAGGATTCATCCTAAAAGGGGTTTGACGTGTGATTCAAATTATCTTGCTTAAGATTCAACTTAAATCGTAGATTATAGGATTTTGACAAAAATGCTCCTCAAATAAATAAACAAAGAAAGTGGAAGAATGGATTAGAAGAAAAGAGTGAACAAAACACATAGCATATGAGTCATTTCAATGAACAAGTGACCGCACGTCTCGTACTTGAACAGAGAACGAGCTAAAGAGGAATATATTGTGCATAAACAAAATTTTCCGACAGCATTACAACACTAATACCAGTGTTTCAAATAGAGCCCGTATCCTATGCTACGTAGCATAGTGTAGCTGTAGTGCTACGTAGCATAGCTAAATAGCATAAATCCACTATAGCGTACGCTACAGCTATGTAGCGTGTAGCGTTTGTAACATACACTACAGTGTTTTTTTTTTTTTTGAAGAGTGACAAGAACATTTATTTTTATTTTTATTTTTGTAGTTTTGTTTGTTAAAAATAGTGTAGAACTCATATTATTTATTAATTTTTTTTATTTTTTTTTAAAAAAGGTTAAAATAAAAAGTTAAAACCAAACCTTGCTTTACTTACTTTCACTTAAAATGGTGATGATCCTTTGTTAAAGTTGGTGTGAAACTCACACACCAAAAAACCTTTAAAACTAAACTTATAAGAAAAAGGACTTCAAAAGAGGGTTTTCGAGAACCCCTTTGTACAGATGACATTTGTACTATACTTGAGACTCTTAACCTGTGGGATTTTCATTTCTTTTCATACTTGTGAGTTGGGACTTGTGGTTTCTATTAGACATTATTAATTAAAGTGGTTTGATTAAAAAAATAAAGTGATTTTCTTAGAAAGTTGTTAATGTGATAATTATTTGATTTGGTTTATGACTTTATATGTGGATTGGTTTTTCATAAATGATAATTAATAACTTACTTGAATATGCTTATACTTGAAAAAAATGAATCATCTTTTAGGCATTTTTATATCTTTTACTTTTTTCTTACTATTTATCATATTTTTCCTATATTTAAATTAAAAAATAAAAGTATCATGTAGCTTACACTACACGCTATGCTATTTACACTATACGCTACAAAGGGTTGAACGCTACGCAACACACTACCGCTATTTAAAACACTGCTAAAGACACGTGCTGATATCAAGCTCACTTATCCTGCTCTCACTCGCATTTCTAAAAGTTATACATGGTATCCTATATATACAATTTCTACATTCTAAACAAGCAGTCGAAATGTGCTGGATGTGCCACTACAGCAAGTCCAGGCTACTACATGAGGTATTCTGAGCCCAGACAAACGTATGGCCCTGCTCATATACATGCCAGCATACGTGCAAATGAGGCATGGTGTTCGATATCTGAGCTTTCCATGACATGGACATGGACCACACAATCACAAAAATCGGGCTCATTCATTCCAGTGGGCCCCAGTTCACAAAATAATTGCAATGGCTATAAAAATATCATTTAGACAGTCCAATTGTTTTGTATACTCCGGCCTACCTGAGTAATGAACCATCCTATTTTTGGGCTAGAAGATCTGGACAGTGTGAGCCACATCATGGAAGATCATATCTCGCATGCATCACATATTAGCAAGCTTGCCAGCACCCAGATGAGCAGGTTATAACAAGTTTGGGCTTAACAGAACTAGGCGTGCATGCTCTCTTACTGGTCTCGTTTCTCATGGCTAGAGAGAAATACAGTAAATGACTGACCTTTAATAAATCATCAATTGATGGTTAAGCATCAAGAACAAATTGAATTTAATCCTTCATAACTAGAATGAAGTCGTTACAAGGGCGATTAATTTTCTAAAAGATGCTTATGTTTCTTGATTTCGTACCCGCTAATAGCTTACAAACTTGAGAGAACCAATTTAATTCAGTTATGGCTGTTAACGTGCAAGGCCTGGGGTTGCGCCCGGATTTTGAACTGATCAGACCTGGACTGTGGGCCAGGCTTATTCAAAATTTTGCGTTTGCTTGGCCCTGGCCCAGGCCCGACCCATTGACATCCCTAAGTTCAGTAAATGCAAGTCCTCTGGACTTATCATAAATCGTTGGCTCATGAATTGAGCTCTTCCACCAAATCTACGAGTCTTTACTCCATTGCCCAATATCCATTTCCTTCAAGATAATTTCCATGACTGGTGTCTTTCAAATCCTTTCCAGGATGAAGCACAATGTCACCTTTGGATTTTTAGTTCCCATGTCTTGAGCCACTCCCGAAATATCAGTATTCCCTTTTCCATACTAAGTCTGACTGGTGTCTTTCAAATCCTTTCCAGGATGAAGCACCAATGTCACCTTTGGATTTTTAGTTCCTATGTCCCGAGACACTCCTGAAATATCAGTCTTCCCTTTTCCATGCTAAGTCTGACTGATTATTTGAACTGAACACCTCAGGTCACATCAAACATAACTAGAAAATACACCTCGTATGACAGATAAGATGATTCTCTGCCAAAATTCACTTGTTCAAAACACCGGGAAAAAAAAGAAGTGACGTTTTACAGATTCTTTTCTTACTGAAGAAGAAGAAGAAGAAGAAGAAACTGATGAAAAGGCACCCTAGCAAAAATATCACGATAAGGCGCACAGCCAAACATGGATAGGGAGACTAAACTACAATAACTATCAACCACCATGCCAAAAACTCAGAACCCAAGTTGGTAGGACACCCCTCTCTAAAGGAGGGATCCTGGGCTCGACTCTTGCTGATGAATTGGTTTCAGTCAGTCAGGGGCAAATGTTATACAAGTACACAGAAAAGATGAATGTGGAATGCCCCAAGCAAAAACTTCGAACTATATTCTTGGTAATGTCCATTGATTGGCAGTCTTCAATGTACAAGGACCACTTGGTGGGAAGGGCCATCAAAAGATTGCATAAGGATAATAAAATCACCAAGAATGCATTGTACAGTTATCCAATCAAGGGCCTGTGAAACTGATGAAAATTGAAGACTCATTCTAACCATCAACTTATAGGATCTTGTTTGGATGGCTAGGATCATATGATTTTGGTGATTTCAGGATCCAAATGTGATCCTTTGTGGAAGCCTGGTACTGGATCATTTTTCTATATATGAATGGTTACAATGAAAAAAAAAAATGAGATGAATGCTTCATTCGCTGCATAACACAGAACACGTCTGTTAGGAAAGGACGTGATTTTGTAAAGAATAATAATAGTACAACAGAATGTGGTAATCCAGGGAAGGACCAGACTCCTCTCGACCTTCCTACACAGAGCCAAAACCATTTACCCAACAGAGAGAGCCTACAAAAAGGAGCACATTGAAAAACCTCTAGATACCTCCACCCAAATTCTACTATCATAATGCTTAAAAATGAGAAATCCCTCCAGCAACCCAAAAAGGGCCATCAAACAAAATAATTTCCCCACATCCCTCAGATCCCTACAATACATGGGACACCTGAAAACCCTTGCCTTATCCACTCGTAACATTCTTTAACATAGAACCCTCTGTTAGATGCAACCACATGCAAATTAAAGGACTCAGAAGAAGACCTCTCACCATGCCAACAGTCTTCCAAAATCTTAATCCTGTCGCTTAACTGAACCCGATACATAATATCCGTAACAAGTGTTCTAACACATTTACACTTGCAAATGTCCAACCCCTTATTTCTAGAGGATTTTTCAAATGCCCAATCTCCATCCTTGCGACCATACTGACAGAACTAGCACTCAACACTGGCCCCCATAAGCATCTAGAAACTTCTCCCACGAACCACCTCTTATCCAAGGCTGTGTTTGGGTGTACCATTGAACCCAAATGCAATAATTACCTCAGCAAACAAGAAATGCTCAAATTACATTTACATCCTCAGTAGTCCGTATTCATGCATTGAGGAAGAACCGAAGAAGGCTATTACTTCTACTAAGTTACTGTCAATGTAGATGCTAGAGGAAAGTGACTACAAATTGAGGGCTACTTCCTCCTTACGAATAGCTGGAAGCACCATTATGATTTGGTCTTCCCTTTGGATGAAACTGAATTGTCACTCAACTCAATCCAACTGAGCATTCAAATACGACCTAAAAGAACCTAATTCGTTTCCTCAAACCCCATCAAGAACTCAAATAAGCACCCTTCATTTAAATTTCAAAGCACATCGTTGAACGACATACAACGGAACAAAAACCAGAGCATCACAGACATCCCAACAAAAAGATGGCATTTTGGTTACAACAGAAAAGCTTCTTATGCAGACCCAAACTCTGATGGCGTTATCTCATCAAACACAGTCAAGAAAAAACCAAATGGCAGTCTCTTTTCTCAACCAGCATCAACTAGAATCTCTCACAAAACCCAGTCCATCTCATTCCAACAAACCAAAGGTAAGGGAAACCCTAACCTTAGATCAAACCCTAAAATCCAACAAAACCCTAAATCAAAGCCCTAGTCCAGATTCCACAAAACAAAACCCTAAAATCTTTCAAAACCCTAACAAACTCCACAACGTAGGAATTAAAAACCTAAAAACTCAATCATAAGGGTATGAAGTGATACTGAGAAATTGAAGGAGAGGATGTTTTGTAGGAGGAGAGAAGTAAGAGAATGGTGAGAAAGGAAAATATCAGGAATGAGAGCGAGATTTCTGGAAATGAAATACCTTCGTAGGGGGGTTTTTTGTGGATAGAAGACGCCGCAACAACGTTAGTGTTCGCTCGAGAGAGGGAGGCGATGGGTCAGGGCAAGTAGGTTTATATATCTCCCGTACTGCAATTTCCGAAATGGTCCCTGCTGTGTTCTTGATATTGCAGTTGCGCCACTGGTACATGGGAGCATTCTCACATCGGTGGGGTGTACAGGGGTCGGTTCGGTCCGGTTTCGGGGTGAAACTGAACCGAACCGTTCGCAACGGTTCTACCATTTTTGGAACTGGAACCGGATGTTGGTACCCTAGAACCGAACCGGAACCGGTCCGTGAAAATCGGTTCGGTTCCGAATTGGTTCCACAGTTCTAGAGTGGTAAATCAGTGCAATCTTTAGAACATGTTCCATCAATGATCTCACATTCCAGATGAATCCAAATCACATGTTGTCTGTGGCAGTAGCTAAAACACGCATGATTTAGAGAATGAATGCTCAAATTTAAAAAATAAAAAATAAAAATATATTAAAAATCGAGACGCACCTGTCTAATGTACATCCCACATCATGAGGACGTGCTCCACTGGCTTCTGTCCTGTTTGTAAATCATCTCCACCTAACATTCTCGATGTCAGGTCACCTTGCAAGTGAGGCCCACATTATCCACAGCTCAGATGCATACAATGTGGGGTCATACCAAATCCTAGAGTCACACAATAACTTCAAAGAAAACTACTATCTCCCTTAAAAAAACTCACAGGGAGATGGGATAAATATAAACAGTAACACATACCTGTTCTAACGGCAAGAGAGAGAGAGAGAGAGAGAGAGAGAGACTAAGAGAGAGAGAGAGAGGGCAGGGGCAGGGGCGGCAGCAGTCGGGCTAGAGAGTAGAGAGATTAGATATTTAGGGTTTTTTTGTTTTAAAGTAAAAGTTCGGATCGACGGTTCAGGTCACGGTTCGGATCTACGGTTCGAATCAACGGTTTGATTCACGGTTCGGTTCGGTTCTACAGGGCCTTAAACCGGAACCGATCCGTATCCAACGGTTCTCAAATTTTTGGAACCGGAACCGGTGCTGTATAGAACCAGACCGATCCAACGGTTCCAATCCGGTTCCATGATTCTGACGGTTCGACGTGCACCCCTAGTGTACACGGGTCGAGTTAGCTCGATAACTCGATCGACTCGACTCAGAAAAGCTCGACTCAATTCGGATCAAAACTGAGTTATAGCCGAATTGAGCCAAATTTATTAAGCTCAAAAAAATTCGAGTCCAGTCCGAGCTAGATCGAGCTTGACTCGACTCGACTCAGTACGGCTCGGTTCGGCTCAATTCGGTAATTTGACCAAGTATATAAACCTGGTCACCCAAATGCCTTGAGCCTCTAACATTTTAAACCCTCCGGTGCCTGGCCTAAACCCGGTCACCCAAATGCCCTAAGCCCCTAACCTTCTAAACCCTCCAACGCTCGACCCCCACTCCTCTTCCTCTCCTCTATCTTTGTTCTCCAGCGCCATTCGAGCAGCCGACAACCACTGGTCCGTTGCCACTCCTCTTCCTCTCCTTTCTCTCCGTTCTCCAGTACCCAATCGAGCAGCCAACAACCACTACCACTCCTCTTTCTCTCCTCTCTCTCCGTTTTCTAGCATCCAATCGAGCAGCCAACAGCAACTGAAGTATGAAAGGTAGACTCTCCTCTCATCTCTCTCTTATCAGTTATCTGTTCTCCAGCGTTCATCTGAATAACAGACCCCACCCGACCACTGGCCCAATGTCTATGGTCCAATCAGACAGTCGGACCCCACCCAACCGTTGTGGTAATCAATAAATTGCATTTGTGGTAATCAATAGATTATCTAACTATCAATAGATTTGTGGTAATCAATAGATTCAATAAATTCCTTAGAAATTGCATTTGTGGTAATCAATATATTCAAATTAGATCGTCCAAATTAGGGTACCATCTTGCATGCACCATGAACCAAAAATTACACTTGTTTGATTATCCGACTATCAAATTGGCTTGCATTTATTGGACAGTTAAAAACATGAAAAGTATCAAACGAACTTATTTCAATAAACACGTATCCACTGATCAAAGGTTAAGATTGCAATTTGCACAACTATGTTATTTTTCAGGTCGTTACTTAGTGGCAGTCATTTTCTCAGATGCATTGTTGCCTTGCAAATATCCCAATTGGGAGTGTGTAACAACTGTGCTGCAAAGTGTGTCAAAATGGCTTGGGACTGAGCTAGGTCACCTAGTGATCCTTGACGGTCCAGGCTCGAAGACCCAATGGGCTGGCCGAACCCCTTGAAAACCTCCAAATTTCCATTTTTGGATGGTAGCTGATGGTTGCAACTGTTTTAAATGGTTAAAAATTATTCTAGAAGGGTCCACAAATAGAAGTTTATATAGATTGGGATGATTACAGGCACCTGATTACTGCAACCATTTTGAGCGTTAGGTCCATCCATAAGGCCGCCTCAAGTTGGGTGGTACCGTTAATCAAAGGAATAGCTTTGCACCTCAACTGTCATTTCATTCTTTAAAATAATTTACAGATATTGATCTTATAATCATCGTTTATGAGTAAATTTCAAAATATAGACTCTATAATGTAGAATCCACAATATTAACGGTCTCGATCATTCAAAATATGAAATATGAGCCTTAGTCGGCGACGACACAAACTTAAATTATTTTTAATTTGTTAAATTGTGTTTGTTGGATAGGTGTAAATGTTAATTTGTTATTTTGTAATTGTTAAGTTAATTTAATTTTAATTTGTTAAATTGTGAGATTATTTTTTTAGTTAATGTAAGTGTTAATTTGTTAATTTGTCAAGTTATTTTAAAATTTAATTATTTTAAATTTGTTAAATTGTGAAATTATTTTTTGTTTCTAAATAGATTGTTAGGAATAAGGATAGATAATCAGTTACCCATTTGAGGATTTCTATGTTATCAGACATAAATATAATGTTTTCTTGGAGACATAGAAATTCTCAAATTGTCTCATTTTTTTACAGTTTAAGGTAAAATAGATTGTAATGTCTTCATTTATTCCAATTTGAATGCATATGCATGTTCCGACTTTGTCTCTCATTTTTCTCTTTAGATATATTTCCTGCATTTATTTCTGTCATGAAATGTCCACACTTTGTTTTTATGTTTGACATGAGAGTCAAATATAGGATGAATATATTCTGGAGAGATAAGGGGAAGATGTTCCCGGAATTTTGGCGTGACATTTAAATTGAAAATTGAAAGCATTACAATCTATCCAATCTTAAATGGGTAACTGATTTAGACATTTAACCAAACATGCCCATCTAGGTATATGTAAGCATTACATCCTGCAATTCTATAAAGTGGTGTGGTGAAGATTATAACATATCAAGAACTTTATTTTGTAGATAAATAGTGAGGAAGAGGAAGCCCAAAATACCCCCGGTGTGGGTGCGTCAATCATATCTCATCTTTTTGTAGAGGGAGATACGTCTTCAACTGTAGACAGGAAAAAAAAAAAAAAAAAAAAAAAAAAAAAAAAAAGATCAACGGTGTGAGATGACTTTGAAAAAGTCACGGTTAATGGTGTGTTGAATATCAAATGTATTCATTACAAGTCATTATAGAGTAAGATTCCAGTGGGATCATCAACATATTTAAATAGACATATAACTATTCTAAGAGACCAAAACTCTCACCTATAGGCCAATGGTTGCTGTTATTTACTAAGTCAAAAGGGAACGACTCACAATACTTGGTTTCCACTCACAAATTTGAGAAAGAAAAGCTGAAAAAGTGATATGTTAGATTAGTGATCTTCGAAGAAAAATCTTTTACAATGATAGAAAGTAAAATGTTTAAGTCTTTCTATCAATTTATTAACCCTCGAGCTGAGAAGGTCTCCCGCGTCACTATGCAAAGAGAATGCATGAAGATGTACACAAACGAGAAGATGAAACTGAAAGAAGTTTTGACTTCAATATACAAAATAAGTTTGACGTCTGATTTATGGACGACGTCCAATAAAAGAAAATAATACATTTCATTAACCGCATAATATGTAAATAAAGATTGGAAACTCTACAAGAGAATTTTGAACTTCTACCTTCTTCCTCTTTCACATACTGGTTTACTTATTTTAAATTGTATATACATTTGTTTACAAGACTAGGGCGTTGAGAAAAAAAATCAGCAATAACTTTAGATAATGCTTTAGCAAATTAAAGTATTATTTCATGTTTACCTAACCAGTTCAAGGCAACCGAAAATTTAATTTTTAATGGAAAAATATTTTAAGTTAGATGTTGTGCCCATATTCTAAATTTGATTGTACAAGAATGGCTGAAAATAATTGACCACACTATAAAGAATATAAGAGAAAGTGTGAAATATATAAGGGAGTCGCTGTCAAGACTGATTGTATGGAATGACATCATCCAACGTTTGAATGTGTCATCTAAAAAAACATGGAAGTTAGATATATGTATACGTTGGAACTCGACTTATGAAATGTTAGATACAACAATAAAATTAAAGCTTGCATTTTCTGAATATGCGATGCGTGATAGAACGTATTCTTGATTGTCGAGTGCAAATGATAGGACCAAAGTAAAACAAGTTCATAACTTTCTCAAAGTTTTCTACGACTATATGAAGATTTTTTTTGAAAATAAGTATCTAACTGCGAATCTATTTCCTTCGTCTCTTTAGAAGATTAAGGATGCTCTAAAAAAAAAATACCAATGTATGTCTAAATTTTATACGATAGATGACAATTGGTATGCAGATGAAGTTTGAAAAATACTGGGACGAATGTCATTTGTTAATGACCTTAGCAATTGTTCTCGATTCTCATTATAATATGGACTTAGTCAAGTTTATTTTTATGAAGATTTATTATGCTAAAAGAGCGGTAATGGAGACCTCCAAGGTTCGTTAAGCACTCGAAAATTTGTACAGTTCGTATGCTACTACATTGCCTATATCAGGTGTTAAAGAAGTTAGAGATACGGATATTTTTATAACTGATGATGACGATGTGCTAAATGAATACATGTCTTACTTAACATAAGAAGAAACAAAATTTCAGACTAAGGAATCAAAGCTAGAATTGTACATGAAAGAGCCAATCGTAAAGAGATCCGACTTTGATGTTTTGGAATGGTGGAAGACCAAAGTCAGTTAATCAAAATACCATACATTATCTATGATGACACGGGACATACTATAATACCAATTTTAAATGTGGCATCAAAATTCTCTTTTAGCACAGGGAGTATGGTTGTGAGCAAGCATCGAAGCTCACTTTAATAAAAAACAGTCGAAACATTGATTTGTACAGAAGATTGGTTGTGTCCAATATGAAAATGAGATAATATTAACGACGAGCAAGATGAAGAGATCAAGATTCATGACAAGACTCTACCTGTAACAACAACTACATGAAGGCGGTTATCAATTATTTTCTTTTTGGTTGAAACTTGAATACTATGTAATATTACTTAATTTGAAACTTGAAAGTGGTGCAATGTGAGTTTATGACATTTATTTACTCATTATTGTTTATTTGCTTATATATATATATATATATATATATATATATATATATATATATATATATATATATATATATTCATATTGATTTTATTTTGTTCTTATATCAAGTTCAAATTATTCATTTATAGATTTTATTTATCTTTAATAAATCCCCAACATTCTAATTTTCATGTACAACTCTAATAAATCATCAATATTTTGATTTTTTTTATAAAAAGTTGAGTGTAGATATGTCGTCATTTGACTCATCGATCAACATTTAAGACTATGCTTCCTTAGTCGAATCACCACCAAGGTCTAGAAGAACAAAAATTGTGTAATTTGTGTGGGGCAAAGTTTGTGAATAAGACTAATCGGATTCGGTTACACTTATCATGTCGATGTGGTGATGTAAAACAATGCCCTAACGCCCCAAAGGATGTTCAAATTCTTTTTTAGGCCCTTTTAGATTCAAATAAGAAACCTCTTACTCTATCCAAATGTTGAGGGTCAAATATTGCATATTAGACCTCATTTATTACCTGGATTTACGAGCATGGTACTGTTTAACGCCCGATTTTAACCGTGTTTGTGATGTAGGGTGTATTTGCGAGCATAGGATTAAAAAGCATACTAAAACATGGATTTAATGCTCTGATGATGCCAAGGCAAAGGATGGACTCCAGAGGACCATAAATTAACCGTACAAGTCAATTTTCAACCATTGGATCCTTCTGGAAGTGGTCTAACGGACAGATCAGCCCATAAATCAGCAAAATGGGGCCCACCCGGTACCTGGATATGTTTCAAATTAAGTATCAACCCATTAAATGAGCTGGAAAAGAAGATGGACGGAGCGGATTTCTAACAAACATCTCAGCGGACCCCATGATGAGGGGCGTGTACACCATGTACACAAGGGGCGCTGCCCACCGAATGCACCAAGTCGGGTCAGCAGGCGCTGACCCGACTTCCTTCCTAAAACGGGATTTCTTCTGTGCAACAGGGAGTTGCGGTCCCTTCCTTTAGGCCACCATCACGAGTCAACACTCTGATCCAAACCATCCATCAAAGTCTGACGGACCCCCGGACCAAGTGCTAGGTGGACAATTTCTAAGAACCAGCGAGGATTCGTTTTCAGCCATTCAAATATAAAACGGACGGTGGAGTAGAAGTATAGGTGGGCCACACTAAATTTGAGAAAAAAATATACATTTTCGGGTGGATTTTCGAGATGAATACAAGTAACGGATTGAATTCTGCCACTAATACAGACCATGGGCCCCACCATCAGAACAACGGAAGAGAATCCGCAGGCCCTGTTTCGCAGAACCAAGAAAACCGGTCGTTGTGGGCTAGTTTTGTGATCTCAATCACGTTCGGATTAGTAATCCGAACCGTTCAATGTGTAAATGATCAAAAAAATCCCCCTAGGACGTTGCAGTTTTGGACGAGATGTAAGAAGAAGTGGAGTTAGGAGACCCCGATTCTGATGGTGTAAAGGAGTTCTGCACCGACTCCAGCTGTACACGCAGTGCGAAAAACCTCCGCACCGACTCCTGTTCAACACGAAACCGACCTCCAGCAGCTATATTAACAAGAGAATGGGGAGAACAAAGGGCATCCGATCTGGGGCTGGACGTGGAGCACAGAGAAAGTGGAGTTTTTTTTTTTCTTCTTGTTTATGTTATTTTTGGAATTAACCTAATCATGTTATTAGACTAAACCTCTTAGCTAGGGCTAAGAGGTGAATCTTGTAGCGTGATGGGAGACCTTTGCTTGTGCCTTTTGTTTAGACTAAACTGATGTTGATTTTAGTTAATTAAGGGAATGTTTTTAGTTTTTAATGGTCTGTTGTGACTGAAATTACAATGGGTCTGCGATAGCTTTGAACATGTTCCTATTCCTTTTATGTTTATGACGTCAGGAAACCCTGTTGTTCACCATCGTTTCCTGGGCATGGTCGGATGACGGTACCCTTCCTAACCTTCATACATTGATTGGTTGGTAATTAGTTTAATTCTGTTGTTTACTTTGTCTCTTGGGCATGGTTTGGTGATGAAATCCATTCTAATTCATACACCTTTCATCTCTTAAAAACTATATCAAAGAAAGTTCAGTTTGATTTTCATGGTTACACCCTTCAACTGGATGAAGATGGACTCTAAGTCCAGTTGAGTTCTAGAAGTAAGCATAAGATCTCCCTGATCTCTACAAGTGGATCCTCTGAATCCCTAGTTTCCCTTCCCTCAATACTTTAAAGTTTTAGATAAATATTTCATCATTATTCCTCAAATTATATTTGATTTACACTTCATCTTAGTCTAGTTCTAGTTTTACTTAGTTTCAAATTACGTACAGGTTTCAGTCCCTGTGGATTCGACCTCGGTCTCACCGAGTTTATTACTACATCACAACCCTATACTTGGGGAGTGAACAAGTTTTTGGCGTCGTTGCCGGGGACTGACGGCTACGTTTTCTGAAATTAATTGGTTTTAGAATTAGTTTAAGATTAGGATTTTTACTAACTTTAGTTTTAGGGTTTTTCATTCTAATTGATTTTTAGAAACTAACTTACTTTCCTGCTTTGTAGGATTTTGTTAGATCTTCTTAATTAGTAACTTCGTCCTAGTTTCTTTACTTCCTCTATTTTTTATATTAGATTTTATCTTTTAAAAACTAATTTCTTTTGTTTTCTTTTGCAGGATCTTAACATAGGAACTTCTAATGTGGTAACATCCTTTTAACTTCTCTTACTTTCTGTACTACTGTCGAAATTTTTCTTTTATTTTCTCTAGGATTAGATTCAGAGTTAAGGTTTCACCATGTATATGAATGAGTGGGCACGTCAGTATGTTGAGATAGCTTATGGAAAACAGCCTAAGCCTCAAAATTTTTCTGAAAATATCTTCGAGAACCAATCGGAATATGAT
This sequence comes from Magnolia officinalis, assembly GCA_021015155.1. Taxonomy (NCBI): domain Eukaryota; kingdom Viridiplantae; phylum Streptophyta; class Magnoliopsida; order Magnoliales; family Magnoliaceae; genus Magnolia; species Magnolia officinalis. Next base: position 28,892,716 of record JAJHSJ010000004.1, on the reverse strand, counting down.
GCTCCATCGATTAAGAAGTCTTTCGGTGATTATCTGTGGGAGAATAATTGCATTCCACGAGTTAAGAAAACAGTACGTGATTATTGGAATGATGACGCGTATCAACTCTCGACCGATGACCCGTATGATTTTGATCAGTGGAAACAGAAATATTTCGAAGTTGAGTCAGTAAAACATCATGGTAATAACCCTCGTGGATCAGTCACGTTTGAATATCCACCAGAAACGATCCAAGATGAGTTATCTCCGAGTTACACAGACTATGTTACTGACATGAGGAAATTAATAGAAGCACTTGAATCACGCCTTGATAGGCTAATGGAGGCTAGTTCATCTCAGCCACAACCTAGTCCAGAAATACAATACGAGGAAAGTGATCCTCACTCACTTTTGAAAAACTCTAGAATTTGGAATGAAGAGTTGAATTACGTTAACGAGCATGTGGTTCAATTTTCCGATGAGTCGATCTCGATGACTGTTCAAAAGAATGGGGAAGAGACATGGCTGTCTTTCAAATATAATGATGATGACACACTTCAATCACATGACACACTAGATTTCAATGATGAAGAAGAGGTTAGCTTATGCAAACCTCAACCTATTCTTGGTGTAGAATGTGAGGAAAGTGATCCCATCCCAAGTGTGCACTGCACTGAACTAGAATATGATGAGTATTGGGATGATGATCATGAATGTGCAGCCACAGTTCCCCTGAAATTAACCTCAAGTTTTGTAAGACCCAGATCCTGAACCGTACCGTCTCGTAGGCTTCTGCGGTCTTCTGATCGAATTCCGGCAATCCTTGACCTAAAGCCAACATTGCGCACGATCCTAAGACGAGACTTGCATGCCAAAGTCGGCTCGACCCGAAACCTATACCTTGCCGACCGCGCCGTCGCCGCGGTTCCGACGCCATGTATTACGTGCCGAGACGATACCCGAGGCAGGAGATGTGGGTCTGCGTTCAGTTCGAGGGAAACGCCGCGCGTTGCAATCCCAAGAGAATGTCCCATCAATCGCGTCAAGTGTCAAGTACTCCATCCCATCATGTCAAGTACAAACACCCATCCCCAAGCAACCCCCAAAAGTCAACACACTCTCTCTCCACCCATCAAGTACACCTATCCATCACTCACATCTCTCACCTATCACCTCTCTCTCTCTTCCTCATTTCTCTCTCATTTCTCCCAAGCTCCATGAGAGCAACTCACGTCCAAGCTTTCCTCCATTTTTCACCCACCATGAAGCTTCATACCCCATCATCCAACCTTTAAAATCCAATCTCAACCATTGATTCTTTCTCCTTGGAGCTAGATTTCCCTAGTGCGGAAGAAGGAGGAGTAGTTTTGAAGGTGGGTGCTTCTCTCTCTCTCTCCCCTTCTCTTTTCTATGATGATCCGTGGCCCACCTCTTAGGTGTGGATGATCCAGGTTGTCCAGCAAATGGGACCGTACAGCTGGCCCAACCTTGCCACCTGTTTTGGGCCTGCATGGCCGATCAGCTAAACAGGCCCAATTAGAGGGGAAACTACAAAGTCCAGCTTGGTCCAGGACCGTATGACCCACCTATATAGACCCTACCATGATGAATGTGCTACATCCACTCCGTCCAGTACAAAGGACCCACCCTGATGGCTGTTCTGGACCTGCATGACCGGTCGGTCATGCTTGCTCGGCTGAAGGGAAAACTCAAACGTCATCCTGAATTTTGGAGAGAGGTGGCCACTCACATGGACACCACCTCGACGTGCGTGTCCTCTATTCTCATTGTCCCTCTTCAATGGTCCAGATCCAGCACGTGTGGCCTGTACAGTAGGAGCAGCAATTCCAGACCGTCCATTGGACGGACGGCCAACCATACGCTGGCCTTTTTTTTAAAAAAAAAATTCTTATATTATTATTATTATATAAATATATATATCCAATATATATCCGGTGGGTCCCATACGTGCGGACCCACCTGACGTTTGGAAACAACCACGCCGTCCAGGCGGACTGGCCGTGGGACCCACCTTGCTGAAAGCATGGTATCCACACGTGTGGGTCCCAATGATGTATGCATTTCACCCACCGTCCACGTGGACAGTGGGGCCTGCCCTATGTGCACGTGATAATCCACACCGTCCTTCTGTGTGGGCCCCCCTTGTATGATGTATTTGTGGTGTCCGCACCGTCCAGACCTTGGATGGTGGGACCCACCATGGGGTATGCACTGTATCTCTCCACCGTCCATTCCTTGAATGATGGAGATTAGTTTTGCTGGTCTACCACACACCAGCATCATAGCTGTTGTACTAACCCATCAAGTTATGTGGGTTTGACCGTCAAATCCAGACCGTTCGTCCTTTTGTTTGGGACGTGTGGACCCCACACATAATATATGTGTCTTATATATACCGTCCATCCGTGGCCCACCCCACATGTGTGAGTGAACCCACGTTGATGTATTCATTATATCTGCACCGTCCAGATCTTCTGGACGGTGGCAACCCACGTTGTATGTGTGTATACACTGTCCAGGGGCAGGGACCGGACGTTTATAAAATAATATAAAGTATAATATAATATGGTATGTATGAATATGCACGTGTGTGGTGGCCCCATGTGGGACCCACCTAGATGTATTTGATATATCCAAACCGTCCATCCATGTGGACAATAGGTCCCACGCTGCATGAAGTCAGCAAGTTCTGTCGGTCCCATTTGATGTATGTGTTCTTCACGTCATCCGTCTGTTTTGTCGGGACCCACCGTAACGTATGTTTCATCCACATCGTCGAGGGGGTATGGATGGTGTTGGACGATGTTTGAACCAAGCTGATTATTATGTCCAAATATATGTGCTCCACGCAATGATAGTGTACAGTGGTACACATGTTACACCTACAACTATTAAAATGATTTTTGGAGTGGTCCAGGCCCATTTGAGGCCCATTGGTGCAGTCCATCCATGAGGCCCATCGTGATGTATTTTGGCCCATGAGTGAGGCCCAATGTGATGTATATGGGGCCCATCATGATGTATTTTGGCCCATGTGTAGGGCCCACTTATTGTGTATTTAAAGCCTATGAGCATGACCCAACGTGATGTATTTAGGGCCCGTGGGTTGAGACCCACTGAGATATATTGGAGGCCCAGGTATAAGGCCCACTTGATTGTATTAGGCCCATGTGTAGGGCCCACCTATTGTGTGTTTTAAGCCCATGGGTTGTGGCCCATTGTAATGTATTCAGGGCTCATGGGACGTGGCCCATCCGAGGTATTCGAGGTCCATGTGACACGACCCACAGTGATGTCTATCAGGCCCTTGCGTGAGGCTATGGGCCCACTTTATGAATTCCCTATGTATGTCACTCTTTGGGAGCAATGTTGGTTTGACGTCCACATTGATGGGCAATGACGGTTGAAAGTCCTCATGTGACCATCCCTTAGGCTTTTGGTTAGGTCGATTATCGATTCTGATTGCCTTGACCGATTGCCGATTTCGATTGACGTGACCGATTTACCGATTCCGACTATCGATCGGTGCGATTGTCGTGACCGATTTGCTAATTCTGATTACCTTGACCGATTATCGATTCCGATTGACGTGACCGATTTGTCGATGCTAATTATCGATCGATTCTGATTGCCTTGACCGATTGCCGACTTCGATTGACGTGACCGATTTGCCGATTCTGATTATTGATCTATCCCGAGGGTTGTGACCGATTTGCCGATTCTGATTATCGATCGATTCCGATTGTCGTGACCGATTGCCGACTTCGATCGACGTGACCGATTTGTCGATGCTAATTATCGATCGATTCTGATTGCCTTGACCGATTGCCGACTTCGATTGACGTGACCGATTTGCCGATTCTGATTATTGATCTATTCCGATGGTTGTGACCGATTTGCCGATTCTGATTATCGATCGATTTCGATTGTCGTGACTGATTGCTGACTTCGATCGACGTGACCGATTTGCCGATTCTGCTTATTGATCTATCCCGATGGTTGTGACCGATTTGCCGATTCTGATTATCGATCGATTCCGATTGCCGTGGACGAATGCCGATCGATTGTCGAGGCCGATTTCGATTGCCAAGACCGATTGTCGTGACCTATGTGTTGTACATGCGAACCGTAGTGAAGGCCCATTGTGACACGTATTAGGCCCATGATGCATGGCCCATTTGATGTATTCAAGACCCATGTGTAGGGCCCACATGTCGTGTATTTGAGGCCCATGGGCAAGGCCCATTGTGATGGATTCATGGCCCATGGGTAAGGCTTATTATGACGTATTCATGGCCTATGGGCAAGGCCCATTGTGATATGTATTAGGCCCATGAGTAGGGTCCACCCGTTGTGTATATATGGCCCTTAAGTAAGGCCCATTGTGTTGTATATTAGGCCTTTGTGTGAGGTCGTGGGCCCATTATATGTTTGGCTCTATGTGGTCATTCCTTGGGGCCAATGTTGGTTAAAATGTCCACATTGTCGAGGCTGATGGTTGACGCCGGCTATTGATACCGATTATGAGTATGTGACAGCATAGCATCATAATACATGCCCATACGCATCATCCGCATGTTTGTTATGAGATGTGATTGACCATTGCATATGCCATAGGGCAGGTTGTTCATAGGGCTCCCTAATAGGCGGAGTTGCCCCATATGAGAGCATGATATGCACAGGATTGATGCATGACTGGATTGTTTGACTCATGCATCTTGCATTGTGTGTTATGATTACTATACGCCCTAGCGACATCAGGGTCGTAGCCTCCACAGGTATTTCGTGGATGGTCAGATGGGACACCGGAAATCTGTTCTACATGGGGTGCTATAGATATCCCTGGGTGAAAGTCCCTAAACCCTCTTGGTTCCAGAGGTTGCTCCAACGTCTAGACCGAGTAGATGCATGAGCGCATGAGGGCCATATACCGTTAGGCCGCGTCTCCCACTGTGTCGTGGTCGGTTGGAAGGGGGTACGGCCTTACCTGCCCGAGAGGAGGGGGCAATGCTAGGCTGAGTCTGACCAGCTCGAGGAATGGGTCCGCTATCGACGAGCCAGGCCCGATATTGGCAGGCGGATAGTGAGGTCTCTTCCACTCACCTTGTTGCGCGCGATGGGGCGGCAATCTGGTTTGGAGTGTAATAGACCCCGGTGATTTTCCAGAGAGGAACCGTACTGATATGTGGATTTATTGAGCAGGATTTGCATGCTCATTCATTCATTCATTCATTCACTATCCACTCGGGCTGGTGGTGCGCAACTATTTGTTACATGTACCTTCGCATGGTCAGGATTTCGGTTGGGCGCGCGACTAACCTGAGATCAGGAGTTTACCACATTGAGTCTGACTATCCAAATTTAGGTATGGGACTGGTTTGGATAGAAGTCCCTTGTGATGAACCCCATAGCCTGCGATACTACGTACTATCATCCCGACTTCACACCCCGGCATGGTCATTCCATTCGCACCGCATATGGCATTACATCCAAGGTATATGGTATTTTGAGTTACCGTGTTTCTGTGTTTATATTGTTTAGATACGATTGACGCTAATCGTGGACTCATCAGGAATTACACACTGCATCACACCCTCGGCATTTGATAATTGGCTCTTTATGACTCATCATCTGCATAGCTGTTCTATATTGCACATTCTGATATTGATTTATTCATGGACTTGTCCGTATTTCCGCTTACTCTGTTATCGTATAATTTATGATCTTGCCAGTATTTATGTTTACTCTGATAATTCCTGCTCTTGTCAGTATTTCTGCTTACTCTGGTAACTCATGATCCTGTTAGTGAATCTGTTTATTTCGATATTGTACCATTTATGGATTACTAGTATTTTCGGTCCTGTATGATGATGACATTGTGTTGAATACTTGACACTTACCTTGTGCACACACTTACACCACCCTCTAAGCTTTCTATAAGCTTATGCACGATAGATGCGTGCAGGTAATGTTAGGTTGCAGCAGTGTCGAGCTTGGAGCGTACAACAGCCTTCTGGAGCTTGATTTTTGATATTATGTATTTTCCCTTTCAGCATTGTACTCAACTGATTATATTAGTGGATATGTGATGATGATGTTGCCTTTGTGAATTGGGTAATCTTGTGGTTATGCTATTTTAAGTTAAATGTACATTGGAAAAAAAAAAATCCTCCTTGTAGGATCCCAGGATCAGAATCTGGCGTATGGGCGTTAGGAGCCGAGAATGGGGTACTACGGAGGCTGTCGGCACCGAATTCAGCAATCGTGATTCCTGCGAATCCGATTTCTGGGTTTGGGGCGTGACAAGTTTAGTCTAGGACAATGATCCAGAAGTACACGAAGGGAACGATCAAAATGAGCTACTCCACTCACCTGACATGTCTGATCTAAAAGTGGATAAGCTCCTTACAACCGACCCTTCTATCTCTTGTGAGATATGTTTGGACCACTCTCATGAATTGAATGATGATATGATTCGAAAAATGGACGAGTTACTCGATATGACTCTGGAATTGGAAACCACCCAGTTGAGGTCACCATTTGAACTGTTGAATGTTGACGATTCAATGCCTCTTCTGAGTAGTATCAATGAACAGAGTCCTCACATCAATACTTCATCTCATGACCCTCAAATTGTTTGCGCAGGGTTAAAGCAAGAGAGCATACCTCCATCTACTTTTAAAGATGATGAAATCCTTGAACAGATCATCACACACTTCAATGTGGAGAATGAGTCACTCTCAACTGAATGTCCCAACTCTTTGGATGATTGCTTGACACACTTTGCAGATTCAAACGATCCCATGATAAGAGAGATAGTGAATGCCTTGCAAGACGACATTTCGGTAGTCATTACTGACCGAGAGAACCCTTACTCTGAAGCCCCTCCCTCCCCAGATCCTCAATGTTTACCATTAAGGGAGGAGGAGCTGAAAATTGAATCAAAGTCTGATACTTCGGAATATGTTGAGACTACACCACTTCCTGAAAATTTTTCTCAATTTGATCTACCTGTAGTCTCTGCTTCACCATGGGATACTAACTTCGAAACTTTTTCTGACACAGGTGAATCATATATACTTTAAATACCTCAGGCGAATCAACGGAAAATTTTTAATGAGGTACATAAGTTTCTCTGAAAAGTCAAGCTCGAGGGCATCCAAGCCTATTGCAAAAAGGGCTTTTGGACGATCCTGTTGAGAAACCTACTGAGAAATTTATCACAATATTGGTCGGAAGAGGAACCTTGCGGCATGATCGAGTAGTTTTTCCCTGCTTTCATAGGACTAGGGTAGTTTGCTTTATGTTGTTCTAGGTTAGATGGTTTTATGCCATTAGGTTAGTTTGCTTCCTGCATTGTTTTACGATAGTTTGCTTTCATGTCTTCACTCTCGTGCTGATCGGCTTTCATACTGCTATCTCTTGGAAAGTCTCTCTCTTGATTCGTTATCCAGGTACTATCTTCCCATCACTTTTCCTTTACTTTTGTTGTATCATGTGCATTGCATGCTTATATCTTTTACATTGAGGACAATGTAGATTTTAGGTTGGGGGTGGGAGATTAGGTTGCATAATCAGTATTTTCTTAGTCTTGAGCAAAAATTGTGAAAAATTTTAAATTTTTCTAGAAATTCTTGTAAATTCGAAGTGATTTTGATGGCCATCTTTGATTCATAATTATAAGATAAGTGAGGTTGATAATTTATGACTCTTAGATTCATTTATTTGATTTCACAGCTAAGTTCGAACTGTTAATCCATTATTAGAAGTTTTAAACATTGATTGAGTCATGATTCCACATGTCACATCTCGCTTTCACATTAAGGTTTCAGTTTGATATTGAAGGGTTAACTTAGTAATCACTAAACATGTAAGGAACCAGCCTAGAAAATTTGCCCGTCCTGATCAATTGAAGAAAAAAAAAAAAAACAGATACCTTTGGAAAGGGTTGGGCGAATAATCTTCACCATGGGTTTGCTCCCTGTAGGTGTAAATTTAATTCCCCATGGATGATATGTGAAAAAGAATGGGTGTACGATCTTCACCATAGGTTTGCTCCCTACTGGTGCAGATTCGTTCCCCCCTCCCCCTCGATGGAAAAATCAAAAGCTAGAAGAATGAAAAGATGATCTGTGAGGCAAGTTTTGGTTATCATAAATTCTCTTGATGGTTACCAATGATATCATGAAACAGAGAAGTGACTCTTAATGTTGATAAGCCGAGATTGCACTTTACACCCACGGAACCCAATGTTTAGGATTTTTCTAATGGACTAATACTTTGAACTTGATTATGAAATTTACCATGCGCTTGAGTGCAGGAGAAGGGAATGCCCAACATTCATGAATCTTCGTATTTTCACATCTCGATTATCCTTCACTAATCACTCGTGTTCACAGGAATTGTCTAATAATTCTCAACTTATTTTTCGCATACCTTGCTGGGGACTAGCAAGATGCTGGTTGAGGGTTGTGTTGAGGGTCAAATATTACATATTAGACCTCATTTATTACCTGGATTTACGAGCATGGTACTGTTTAACGCCCGATTTTAACCGTGTTTGTGATGCAGGGTGTATTTGCGAGCATAGGATTAAAAAGGATACTAAAACATGGATTTAATGCTCTGATGATGCCAAGGCAAAGGATGGACTCCAGAGGACCATAAATCAACCGTACAAGTCAATTTTCAACCATTCGATCCTTCTGGAAGTGGTCCAACGGACAGATCAGCCCATAAATCAGCAAAATGGGGCCCACCCGGTACCTGGATATGTTTCAAATCAAGTATCAACCCATTAAATGAGCTGAAAAAGAAGATGGACGGAGCGGATTTCTAACAAACATCTCAGTGGACCCCGCGATGAGGGGTGTGTACACCATGTACACAAGGGGCGCTGCCCACCGAATGCACCAAGTTGGGTCAGCAGGCGCTGACCCGACTTCCTTCCTAAAACGGGATTTCCCGTTTTCTTCTACGCAACAGGGAGTTGCGGTCCCTTCCTTTAGGCCACCATCACGAGTCAACACTCTGATCCAGACCGTCTATCAAAGTCTGACGGGCCCTCGGACCAAGACCTAGGTGGACAATTTCCAAGAACCAGCGAGGATTCGTTTTCAGCCATTCAAATATAAAACGGATGGTGGAGTAGAAGTATAGGTGGGCCACACTAAATTTGAGAAAAAAATATACATTTTCGGGTGGATTTTCGAGATGAATACAAGTAACGGATTGGATTCTGCCACTAATACAGACCATGGGCCCCACCATCAGAACAGCGGAAGAGAATCCGCAGACCCTGTTTCGCAGAACCAAGAAAACCGGTCGTTGTGGGCCGGTTTTGTGATCTCAATCACGTTCGGATTAGTAATCCGAACCGTTCAATGTGTAAATGATCGAAAAAATCCCCCAGGGACGTTGCAGTTTTGGACGAGATGCAAGAAAAAGTAGAGTTAGGAGACCCCGATTCTGATGGTGTAAAGGAGTTCTGCACCGACTCCAGCTGTACACGCAGTGCGGAAAACCTCCGCACCGACTCCTGTTCAACACGAAACCAACCTCCAGCAGCTATATTAACAAGAGAATGGGGAGAACAAAGGGCATCCGATCTGGGGCTGGACGTGGAGCACAGAGAAAGTGGAGTTTTTTTTTTTCTTCTTGTTTATGTTATTTTTGGAATTAGCCTAATCATGTTCTTAGACTAAACCTCTTAGCTAGGGCTAAGAGGTGAATCTTGTAGCGTGATGGGAGACCTTTGCTTGTGCCTTTTGTTTAGACTAAACTGATGTTGATTTTAGTTAATTAAGGGAATGTTTTTAGTTTTTAATGGTCTGTTGTGACTGAAATTACAATGGGTCTGCAATAGCTTTGAACATGTTCTTATTCCTTTTATGTTTATGGCGTCAGGAAACCCTGTTGTTCACCATCGTCTCCTGGGCATGGTCGGATGACGGTACCCTTCCTAACCTTCATACATTGATTGGTTGGTAATTAGTTTAATTCTGTTGTTTACTTTGTCTCTTGGGCATGGTTTGGTGATGGAATCCATTCTAATTCATACACCTTTCATCTCTTGAAAACTATATCAAAGAAAGTTCAGTTTGATTTTCATGGTTACACCCTTCAACTGGATGAAGATGGACTCTAAGTCCAGTTGAGTTCTAGAAGCAGGCATAAGATCTCCCTGATCTCTACAAGTGGATCCTTTGAATCCCTAGTTTCCCTTCCCTGAATACTTTAAAGTTTTAGATAAATATTTCATCATTATTCCTCAAATTATATTTGATTTAGACTTCATCTTAGTCTAGTTCTAGTTCTACTTAGTTTCAGATTACGTACAGGTTTCAGTCCCCATGGATTCGACCTCGGTCTCACCGAGTTTATTACTACATCACAACCCTATACTTGGGGAGTGAACACCAAACCTTTTGGATCTGACACATGAATAACTTTTACAGAAGAGGTAGAGGAGGAAGCCAGATTAAAAGCTTTGGAGGAAGAACAACTCCAACTCACCTTAAAACGTAGTATGGAAGATGTTTTTAGACATCAGCGATATCCTTCAAGACAACATAATGTTGAAGCAAGATCGACCACGAGCAATAAAAAGAAAAAAGAGTAGCAAATTCAAATTCATCGCTCGTCTCAGCGAATTTTATAAGGCGTTGGGTACTAAGTACAAATCTTCACATAAAGAAAGTTTGACAAATCTAATTCAAACTATAAAAGAGTATTAATAAAACATCTCTTCACCTTCTAACTCAGAAGAGGTGAACCAATATGTATATGAAAAATTAGATAGTAGTTCGGATATATCGGACGACGAATCATGAACTTATAATTATGTGCCAGAAATATGAAGGCACTCCTATAGAAATTATTAGTTGTAATTTGTGAATAATGTAATTATGATGGATTATAATTGTAATTTATGTATTTTATATATTTTATTGTTTTGTTTAACTTCAAACTCGAATCAAACTCAACATATCGAACTTGAACTCGGCTTGAACTGGCTCGAGTTGCTGACTGAACCGAGCCGAGCCGAGCTACAATCTAGGCTCGAGGACTAAATCGAGTTCGAGCTGGGGTATCTTACTGGCCAAGTTGAGTCGAGCTAGGCCAAGCTCGGCTCGGATTGACTTGTGTACACCTCCACACATCACATGTAGGAGTGGCAATGGATCAAGCTTGGGCCTGACCAGAATAGGCCGAAGCCTATGACCCAAGCCTCTAGCCTAGCACGGGCTTTGAAAGCAGTATCGAACCTGGCAGGAGCCTAGCACAGCAAAACCCAACCGAGCCCAAAAAAGTTAGTTAGGTCCGCATCAAACGTGGTCATACCATAGACTCTAGGCTACGTAGGGTTCACAATGGAAAATGTCCATGCATGGAAAATTCGATTCAGGACCCACATATTGGGTTGCCTGATGATTAACATTGTCCATGTTGTGAGCACTATGCTATGCCAACTACGATAAAGAAGTTATGTGGACGGATGATTTTGATCATCGCTATCTTTGGGTGATTTTCAAATATTAAAAGAAAATTTTCAATGGCTGGAATTCAACTTTAAAATCAAAGGTTAAGATTATCAATGAACCATGGCTCCATGATGGATATGAGATGTTGAATGATCTTCAAAGCTCAAAAATCCCACCCATTTAATTCAAAGGTTTGCTTAGTTAAATGGGAAATGTTGGCTGTATGTTTATACAAACCATCTCGATTTATGAGTGGTGATTGCAAACATTATCTTATCCATGTTATTTCATTAGTTACAAGTATAATGTGTTCAAAATTTTTTCTAAATGACCGAGCATTTGTTTTTATGTATTACTTTATTAGATGCAAGTGTTAACTTGACCCAACCCAATCTAATTTGACTAGACCATAATTTTATTAAGATTGAGTAGGTGATGCCCTAAGGCTTGGGTTGGGTCCATGGTGACAAATGTTGTTCCCCACAGTTTCTTATCTCAAAAATTTCTCTGAAAATTTCAAAATTTGAGGGTTTTTAGGATATTATATAGAAAATCTTACTAAACATAAAATATTTACATTTATATAACAAATTCTCAAAGGCTTTTACAATTTCATGTGCAATAATATCATGATGTATTTGTTGAAAATTATACAGATTAATGTAATTTCTGTATAATATGGAAACCGAAAAATTCACGATAATCAAAAATAAGGACAGGCTGAAGCACGTCTGAAAACGCTGTCCTTAAAGCGTTATTTGCCCCTACTCAAGTAAATTGAGTATGCTGATAGGTTACAGGCAAATTGCTTCTAGGATACGACGAGCCTTGTGTGGGTCTGCGTTCAACAAACACGAAGGCCCACTAAATGGAACTCTATTACACACTTTCTGGCAGTATTACAATATAAGAGAAAAATCCCAAAAGAAAGAAAAAGAAAGAGAAAAGTGGTTTCGACCACTGCACTGGTCAGTTCAAATCTTCAGTCACTGGTTCAGTAGAACCGTCCTAGACCACACCGCTGGTCTGTTCTTCAAGCTAAGGTTCAAGCCTTGCTATGTTGCTAGAAACACTAGAGTATATTAGTGGAGAGAGCTGGCTGTCTTAGTTCGTATATGTTTGCTGGAGTGAGTTGAGATGGTTTGGAAACCCATCCAGGTCCTCCTTTTATAGGCTATAGTGGCTGGGGGTTATGATCCAGGGAAATAAATTCCATGACCGTTTTCTAGCTGTTAGAGAAAACTAGCTGTTATATGGCCGTTGGAAACTAGCCGTTATATGGCTGTTGTGAGAGAACTGGCTAGCCGTTTTATAGCTGTTGGGCTAGCCGTTTTATGACTGTTAGCAACAGTTTCTTGCAATTAAGTCCATAACTGTTACATATTTGTGCAACAACTATATTTCCAGCCTCTATATAATCAAAGGGACTCTCATTCAGTCCCTTAGATTTTCGTCCAGCCAACCATCTGCCTTAGCCACTAGTCGCACTGCGACTCGCACACGTCTCGCTCCGATTCGCGAAGGGAACGACCCTCTACGACACGATGCGCACGTGCGAAGTGCGTCACTAGCGCCTCTACAGCCACACTGCCTCACATGCCCACGCCCTCGCACCGAGCCCGAGCGCGGGTATTTCAGTGCGCAAGGTCCATAGTGGACTAGGTAGGTAAATATTATAATACTCCACTATTATCATTTAAACCACAAATTTTTCTCTTCCCTTTCCCATGTGTGACTATTCCCAAAAAACCCACAAACGGTATTTTTCAAACAAAATAATATTATATATATATATATATATATATATTATTTTTATTATTAAAATATATTAAAAATCAATATTTTTTCAACAATATTAATATCTGCCGATATTTTGAAAATCACACAATAATGTTGTGGTCACATTGTTTAGTGTATTTTTCATGATGTTATGCTAACATTTTCAAAATATCAGCTTGTCAAGAACATAAGCAACACGCCAAAAGCCCTTTGACTGATGGAACGTGTAAAGCAAGGACTTTTAAACCATTGTAACAGTAACATACCACCGGCTCGGACATTGACAGCCACGATGGCATGGTGAACTCTGTGGCAGCATTCACTCTGGTTTACTTGTTTAGGTAGCCATTTCCAATAGCCCATTTTCATTTGGAGAGGACATTATCAGCTGCACTGATTATTCAGGCAACACTTTTCCACCTTAAAATGGCGTGACCACTGCACTTTGATTGTCTAGTTAGCTAGCCCTTTTCATATCATGATGGCTTTTTCACTCTTAGTCTAACTTATCCTTTTCAGGATATGGATGTTTGTGGCACTCGTTGGCTTACACTAGACGCGGATTTCTTGTGACCCCAGCCCCATTGCAGGAGCTTCTTGCAGTTGAAAGCTAAGTGGGCCTGATGTTTGTGAGTCAGTGGGCCACAAGATGGGACAGTGGGGATTGAATGCCCTACCGTTGAAACATTAAGTGTGAATGGTTTGGATGGCCAATTTTTTTTATTTTTTATTTTTCTTTTTAAAGACACGTAGTTTTTTCCTTCTTCTTTTTAAAGACATTTACACCGACACCCACACCACATGGGCACTCGAACTCATAATCTTAGTGTTGAAACACAGTTGGTGTACTATGTTCAAATATTTGGTTGAATCAAATAAACTATTTAAAATCGAGAATAAAAAAGAAAATAAAATTTGAAATAGAAGACTTATACAGTTGAGTCAAGGCGTGACGTGAGTCACTCAGCTTGAAATTAAATTTACTCTCTTTGGAGAGCGTCCCAAGTACAACAGGTTTCCAGAACAATCAACCTCAAGGATATAACGAATATAACTTGGTCCCAGCAGTGCACTCACTATATCCGGGCTCAAACTACTTGCAGTTTAATTCGAAAGTGCTAAGTTAATTTAGTGATGAATTCAACAACCAAAACTCTAAACCAAAAAACAGAGAGAGTTTTCATAAGAGTATAAATGGTTTTCATTATTTTGAAAACAAAATAAGAGTCATTATATAAACTTCAAAGTAGTGCATTAAGCACCTTTCAAAAGGGTTTGATTCTTTGGATTTAAATTCAACAGGTGCGACCAATCGATCGGTCACATCTCTCTGGTTTAAAACGAAAAGACATAAGTGCGACTACACTTTTGTATAAATAAAGTCTCATGAATATCCATACATATACACACACTCACATGAGTGCACCCGCACACACGGACTCAGCTTGGCTTGGCATAGCGTGGCTCGGTTCGGCTTAGCACACGCGTGGTTGATGGCCCACATGATCAAATTCACATACCCGTGAATGGGGCTCCAGCTCATTCAATAGTATATAAGAAAACTTTTTTTTTTTTCCTTTACTTCACTGTTCTTCCAATAATTCTCCATCTTTTAGTCTGTAGTTTGTGCAAGTAGGGCCAAGGATGGGTGATCCTGAGTCCAGTAAGATGGGAGTCAATTGATACTCTGACAGCGCATGGCACTTATACACAGGCACCAAATTCTCCACGGATCAATGAACACTTGCTTGTTAAAATAAAACCGTCTGCTATTTTTCCTTCGTAACTGTCCAATAAATGTTCACGAATCCAATAATTAAATAATTAAATAAGCTTAATTTTTGGACAATTTAATTTGAGTTATGCCATGTATGATGATGTACCTGCATATCATCCAGCATACTCCACTGGAGTATAAAGTTTTTCTCCTCTTAAAGTCAATCGTATTTGGAAACTTTGGTCCATCAACGTGGACCATTGTTCTAATTATTTCCTGATTCTGTCCCCATTTGTACCTCACAAAATCGAAGAATAAGAATTACAGGAATCCAGCGTCCATGTGGGGCCATGTGATTAACAGTCTGGATCACTGTGCCATGGTTTACACTTGTTCCAAGTATAAACTCCAGGTTCTTTGATCATTGATATCAACCATTCATTTGGTGCCTATAAAAATGGACGACCAGACGACCAAAAAATAAATTAGTCAGCAGTCCAAGCATAGGGTGAGGTCAGATGGTGAAGATCGTTCTATCAGTTTTAGTTTCAGGTGGTGATTTACTCACAACTAGGCCCTTCTTTTGGACGGCTCGGATTGAAACGCATGCGTGCAACGTTTGTGGTGGGTGGACGACTCACAACTCACAACTGTTTTTAAATGGTGATAAACTATCGTCTTGCCCTTGCTGGTGTACGTCGAGTGCATCTGTGAATGGTACCGGCCCTCCGTACGTTGACACGCTATCCCATAGGTGGGATGGGGTGCCTCTTCGATGAGCCATGGCCCATGAATTATACTCGCTGGAGGTTCGTAACTGTTTGATTTACAAACCTTTTTGGATGGCCACGATTGGTTTAGATCAACGGTCCAGAAAAAGTCCATAGACGGAGAACGATTGTAGATTCTCACATGAGTTTGTACTATCAGGACCCACGGTTTAATGATCAAAACCGTTAGTCTAATGCAGCCAGACATGAGGGCCATATCGAGGAGACTTTTGAGGCATTAACAATCACATAGGGCCCACTCACCAGTGTCCCGGATCAATGAACCATGGTCCTACTTGTAATCACCGAACCATGGGTGCGAGTGTCTTGATGACCAAATTGGATGTACTTCTGTGCATGGTCTAATTACAGTGGACCCAATAGACCAACGGTCTGGATCGTTGAACCATGTTCCTTTTGGAGTTGAGGGTTTCTACAATCCAAATGCATGGTCGATACAAGGCAACCAAAACCATAGTTTCATATACGGGGTGCGCTCAGGTGGTATCCAAAATCCGGACAGCAATTATCTGCAACGCATGTTACACGCAGCGCTTACACTAACAAAGCCCTGTGGGCCCATTATGTTGCGTGTGTGACATCCACTCCGTCCATCAGGTGCACCTCTCGGTTCTAGTCTCTGGGACCAATAATAGTCCGGATCCACAACTCAGGTGATCTACACAAAGGGTAGCAATGGGTGTGAGATGCCAACCACAGGTTTGTGTAGGGCCACCATAATGTGTGTATTTCATCGAACCCATTCATTAGGAATGACTCACCAAAATCAAGGGGAAAATGCAAAATCATCCTCATCCAAAACTCAGGCCGCCCATATGGCCTGAGCTTAGTAAATTTACGTTGTTCCAGTGGTGTGCGATGGCCAAGGGATGTTGGATAGCCATTTCGATCCAAAAATCCACCTCACTGCCGGTAAATTAATAGTGAAAAGCTTTGATATTGATATGTGGTGTGGTTTTGTTGGAAGATAAACCCATAGTAGTCCCACACATAAATGATTGGTTCTTTTCTATTTCAATAGCTAGCAAGAGTTTTGGTGTTTTTATTCCCTATATGGTTAAATGCACTTGTTCTTATTATTTTGTAAGCAATCTTAATCATTTTGGTTCTTAATTTTTTTTCCCTAGGGTTTTGGCGTGGGAAATGATTGAGTTGGATAAGAGTATAGGAATCCTTCCCATGCATCTAGTTGCATTAGGACTCATTGGCATCCACACCATTTATATCCGCTCTTCTTCTGTTATCGTGCGAAAATTACAACAATCGGTTAATGGCAAGCGGGTCGAACCAAGTGGACGGTCCAGATTGATGTCATAGACTGTGTGTTTACAAACTTTGGGTGAAATTAACATTAGGGCTGTTAATGGGCAGGCTTGGGTTATCAAAGCTGATGATAGTAAGCTATGTCCTCATCACAATGTTGAAAGAAACCATCCAAGGAATCATGCAGTGTGAAATGTAGGTCATTGCCGGTTGAGGTTAAGCTTCATCTCAAACCTTTGTGGGGTTGGCTTGGATACTGATTTTGCTTGGCCCGGGCTCAGCTGATTGACAATATATCTGGCACTTATAACTAGTGCCACAACTTGGGTTTGGGTCAACCCCAACCCGACTGACCCACCTGTGTATGGGTTGAGTTGGGTCAGGTTGTCAAGGTCCTCAGATTGGGTTCGCGTTGGAAATCCGCAACCCGATTTGGATTGAGTTTGGATTATGTTGGCAAAATGCATGGATTGCATGGATAAAACATATACATCATGGTAGGCCCCAGAGATATCGGTGATGTTGGGGTCACTACAAAATCTGCTTCCGTCATCTCCCAATTCATTTTTTTGCTTTAACCCTCCATCAACCGTGGGCCCCGACTCTCAATCATCTCCAATCATATCGTATCTTAGGTAGAGGATGGGCTGATCAGAATCTGTAAGCGTCCTTGCACTCCAAGCTAGCAGGACCCTCCAATAAAAAAACAGAATTCTAAAATTGCAAAATGAGAGGAACCACCCCTATCACCATTTTAACAATGATAAAACAATTAAATATCATAAACTTATCCCAGAAATGGGATTTCAATAACAACAACAATACAAAAATAACAAAATTTAAAAAATTAAAAAATTAAAACATCACTGATATGTACAACAGATGAGCTTGCCCAGGACTCCAACATCCATCATCCACTCAAATAGAGAACACACATCCAGTTGTGATGGGTCCTCGATAATAAATCGCAAAACTATTGCTTTTTAAATTAATATGACACAACCATCCGTGAGATGAAAGGATACGGAAGCCTGTGGTATGAAACTCTTTCATTGTTGATCCAAGCATGAGAAGTAATGCTCCAAACTTATAGAGCTGAAAACATTGGATGCCATGCGGCTTGATCCGAGTGGTGAGATGTGAAGTTGTTATCTGATGAAGCGCTGATACAGCATTGGAGGTTTACAGAAAGTTAGCACCATGCTAATCAAAGATGCAAAGGCAAAAATGCCATTTTAAAAAAGAAAGGTAGGTTGTGCTTGAAACATACAGCTAGCTGAGAAACTATGTCTAGATTCGTATCAACATGCCAGTGCAGCTCTAATTGCCAAACGAAAGATGACCGCCCATTTTCAGTGCCACAAAAGAAGACCTGTAGGTAAACTTTATAAGAACAGCCAAGCATTGGAGAAAGCAGTAAACCTAGTTGAATAGGGTTTTATTTTGAGAGAAAAAAAAGTAAACAGAATATGTATTATCAAATCTTTAGTGAATTCCTAAAGAAAATGTCTTCAAGAGTTAGTGCACACAATTCCAGAACATCTCCAAGAACTATTGAGTTTGTTAGTGTACAGAACAAAAGGCATTTGCATAGTACTCTATTGAAGTTGAAACAGTTCTTCCTCTAGGGGGAACTCAAACCTTTGACCTCATTTGGCAATGTAAGATCTTAGCCGTTAAGGTATGTGGCATTACAGTGCACCATTCTTGAACATAAATGCATGCATTTAGGTTTACACAAGCTTAAATGCACTAAAACAGAGCATATAGAGTGCACTTTAGTAACAATAGGAGTGGAAACAAGGAATTAGTTAAGATTGTGTAAGTTTCCTAAAATGACTACTTTCAATATCTTGGTTGATAATTCATGAGAGTTGAGAGATTGAGAAGGATGTTGCTCATATAGAATTCAAGCTGGGTGGAAGAAATGGAGATTTGCCTTTGGAGTTTTATGTGATCATTGTGGACCACTCAAACTGAAAAGGAAATTTTATAAGATAGCTATAAGACCTGTCATGCTTTGTAGGACAAAATGTTGGGCAGTAAGGAACAACATGTTCATAGGAGGAGTGTAGCTGAAATAAAGATATTTATTTATTATTATTTTTTTAACAATCTGCAATAAGGATGTTGAGATGGATGAGTGACAAGATGAGGAAGGATGGAATTAAAATTTAGAAATGAATGCATTTGAGGGAACTGATGAGTAGCACCAATAGGTAATAAGACGATGGAAAGTGGACTTAGATGGTTTGGTAATGTGTAATAGAGATCAAGAAATGTGCCGGTTAGAAGAAGTGAGTTAGTAACAGTTGGAAGGCTCTAAAAGGGCAGGGGGAGGTCCCAAAGGGACATGGGTAGAGGTGGTAAGAAAAACTTGATGACCTATGGTGGAATAGGATTCATGTAGCCAACCCCAATTAGTTGGATTAGGCTTAGATGATGATGATTTAAGCTTACACAAGCCAAAAAATCTGCCATGACTGCAGCTTCCAGTTACCCCTTTTAGGATTTGAGGAGCTCTATCAATAGAACCATTTACCTCCTGCAGGATTTGATCCTCTTGTTGTATCTTAAGAAACTACATTCTCTTCTAGTACCAGTTTTCATCACTTATAATAAAGAGAAGGATTTAAGTGTAGGGATACAGATATAAAAAGGTAATTCTCTAAAAAGATATAAAAAGTACTATTCGTCTAACTTAATGGCATTTTAGTCATTATATCCATATTGTGGCAAGTAAGGGGCAATAATGTCATGTAAAGCAAATGCATGATCAAAAGCCAAAAATACTTCAACCGGTTAAGAGCGACTAGAGAATGCAGTTAGAATGTTGACCTTGTCCTTGATCAAGCCACCAGTGTTAAAAAGTCCAGCATTCTCCAAAGCTGACAGAACTCTTTCCTGTGAACATTAGCTTTTCCCTGGTTAGTTCCACATAAGGGTATGGAATAAAATCATTTGTAAATTTCTGCTTGAATTTAGAAGCAAGTGAACATAATCATGGAAAGATCAACTTATCCTACAGAGCTATGGAAATAATCTGGTAGAATGCAATTTTAATCAAAGTGGAAAGTTACTATGTTTGACAAAGAATTAAAATTTTTTGGGTGCACGTAATAATCTTCATGCAAGGGTTCTGTATGCAATAGAGATACCCAGTCTGATTTATGCCACTGAGCCTTAGTTATCTGAAGCAATAGGAAGTGGAAGCAGGAGTAGATTGGCAACCAAACCATAGAAAAAAAAAAAAAAAAAAAGCTACATTACAAACCAGAACCTTTACAAAATTGCCAGATTCCAAAGCAAGAGTGGCACCGAAAGTAGAATACCTCCGTGTAACCACACTAAACAGCTAAAAAAAGAAGATAAGAATAAAAAATAAAAAGAAATGAGAAGAAGAAGAAGAAGAAGAAAACATTCAGAACCAAGAAAATCAGAGAAAGGACATCTGTATAACCATAGGTACAAATATTTAAAATCAAATTGATCAGGTGAGAGTAAAAAAATAAAATAAAATAAAATAAAATAAAAAATAACGAGTCAAAGCAGAGCAAGAAAATTTTCATCTGAAGAGGGGTCACTGACCCAGAGGTTTTACACAAATTGCAGGTATTTCAGTGCAATCGATGCTGACTAAAAGATAAAACAGTTTACCACTAGTTCAAGACAAATTAAGGGCTCCTTCACAACCCCATCTCAAGGTTGACAGTTAAAGAAAGAAAAGTATGATAATCGACAAATAAGAGGATTTACCATGTACCCCACTCTCGTCATCGAGAATTCTTTCCATCAGATAGAGATCACAAGATTTAGTGATTTCAAGAAGTATTCTACCACAGAGAGCCTCACAGTTGCATGCTTCTACAAAGTGACAGAATAAATGTTGGATTACTAGAGTCGATCTCACTGGATTTACAAAAGATGACCAAAATGTACTAAATTGAAAACCTGAAGCTCTTCAGGGGTAGTCTCCTCAAGTATCACACCAAGCAGCTGGCAAGTCATCTATGCCAAAAACAAAAAAGAGGTAAGAATTCAAATGTGGAGAGGGTGTGGTCCAACTTGTTGGACCACAAGTTATGGTCCAACCAGTAGGCTGGCCCTAACATGAGGACCATCTAGTGCAAAAACGAACCCTATCTATTCATCAGGTGGGCCACACCACAGAAACAATGTCAGCCATTGATAAATAGCAAAAGACAAGTGGCTGACACACACACACACACAAACATACGTATATATGAGTATGTGGCTGTGACACACACACACATATATAACTGGTCTCTTGCAAGCGAGACTGCAAATAGCCTCCAGCGAGCTCCGTTCATGACCATTGGATTCCACAAACGGGCGAGATTTAGGGTGCAAGTAAGGAGGGAGAGAGTCCTGTTAGCTTTAAGACTTCCCACACATGTGCACCACCCCCACATGCATACAACACAGCTCTCCCTCCCACCCTCCCTCCCTCCCTCCCTCTCTCTGGGAATCTTTAACCCACAAATCCCCATTCCCTAATTAGGGAATTTTATTTTATTTTTAATCTAGAGATATCTAATCCCTAATTAAGGATTTTTACTCCCCACATCCCTAATCCCTAATTGGGGTTTTTAATCCAGATATCTCTAATTAGGGATTTTTGTTCTAGAAATCCCTAATTGGGGATTGGGGATTTTTAGTCCGGGTATTCCTAATTGATCAGATTGTTAATCAAATCCCCAATCCTAAGTGGAGATTTTTAAATCTAGAACCCTAATGGGTCAAAATTCTAATCTAGAAAACCCGAATCCCTAATTGGCAATTTTTAATCCAGAAATCACTAATTATGTATATGTGTCTCTATTATAGCAGAAGTGGCATAAATTAAGCTAATCAATGTTCAAAATTGTGGGCCCCAATGAAGACATAGCATAAGATGGGGAAAAAAAAAACTAATTAGCTGAAGGCTTAAGTTTTATTAGTCGAAGGAATGTGATTTTGGTTGTAGATGTTGCAAAGCAATGTTTTCATTAATGTTACAATAGAGATTGCAGTGGTCTAAAGCACCTTATCCTATACACAAATGTGACACATTAAAATGTCCCTTTATAGTTGACTTTGGATTATTTCATTTCTTTCTTTCAGTTGAAAATCAAACTGCTAATTAGGGCTTGAGTTTTTTTTCTGTCCTAACTTTATGTAATCCAATTGTATACAAAATGACAATGCTTGATATTTTGGTAAATTTTCCCTTCAATACTGGATTCCAATGGTAAAAGAAATGTTAAAATCAACAATTGGGAAGACTACTTTCTCTATAGTTGATGCAACTTTTGACTTCTAGACCAACCTATGTAGTGAAAAAGTTTCTTGAGGAGAACAGTTGTGAGTTAGCAACTCCTTGAAAGAAACACCATTATGGGATGTCAAATGTGCAGAAGAACTTGAAGAAAAAAAAAAGGTTGAATCAAGAAAACACACACACGATGCAAAGCATGATGGTTTTTTAAATCGAATCGGGTGGTTTTGAAAATATTGGATTAATGGAGAAAATTGCAAGCAATTATGAAAGGGATAGAAGAAAAGAGACTAAAGACCATGATTCTCAATTGTTGTATGAACATTTTTGTGAAATGAAGGAATTGAATAGATTGTTGCATATGATGTGAAGGTTGATGATGAGGGTAGATTAACACATTATTATTGGGTTGACCCAATTCCACGTACGGCGAATTATTATTTTAGCGAAGTTTTGGTATTTGACACCATGTACATATAAATCACTATGAGTTGATTTTCGCACCGTTCACCGAGGTTAATCACCATGGGCAATCGATCATATTGGATTGCGGTTTCATCATAATGAGACCATCGAGTCTTTCATCTAGTTGTTTAAGAAATAGCTAAAGCAATGCCAAGAGAGCCGCAAATGGCGATCATAACATTAGAATCTGGCTACGAAGAAAGCTATCGCTATTGTGTTCCAAATGTTTTCCATCAGTATTGTATTTAAGATATTTTGTAGAACGTCCCTGAAAAATTAGGTCATGTTCATTTTAAAGATGAATTAATTGACCCTTTTTCATGAAAGTATATGGAAATCTAAGAAGTCGGAAGAGTTCAAAGTAAAATGGAATAAAGTTATTGAAGAAAATGAATTGAAAGACAACAATTGACTTACCTCTTTATTCAACACTCATTAAAAATGGTTACTGACATATCCAAGGTATTACATAACGGTACGGTGGCTTGTTACTATTACAATATGGGTTGTTACAACCCCGTAACACGTAAGAATTATCACTGTTACAATTATCTAAAACATGATTTATTTATTTTTTTGTATGTCAAGTAGCCAACGAAGTAAAAGCACGAATGTCTTCTTTTATAAGTATGTGTCGAAGAATAACTCATTTATGAATTTCATAATTTATTTTGATCATGCAGTAGCACAACAAAGATAAATGTTAGTTGCCGATTAATAGTAAGCTGAAGTTGAAAACCCTATTCGCCATGAAAAAAAAAAACTTAAAAAGACAAAAGGTTTTTTTTTTTTTTTTTCATTAAATTCCAAAGGGAGTTATACGAAAGCACCGTTTATGCCGCAGTTCTTCTAAAATACGGGCTACCATGTAATATGAGGGCATCCCATTTAGGCACACATGTGCGCTACAACAATCTTGGATTGTTAATTTGCCGAACCATTATATTTTAAAGAAATGGACAATGTTAAACTATGCTCTATTTACAATACGAGTGGTGTGGAGATAAAGGAAGAGAACAATGAATCTACACTCTTCGATATAGTGATTTGTCACACATCTCTAGTATTCATGCAAGTGAGACTGCAAATAGCTTCCGTGTGAACTTTGTTCGCGGCTGTTGGATGCCACGAACAAGTGAGGTTAAGCGTGCTGGTAAGAAGAGACTCTCGTTGGCTTAAGAGTTCCTATGTGTGGGTAAGAGGGGGGGAGCTTGCTGGCTTCAAAGCATTTGCGCGGGGGGATTGTTGTCATGTGCAATCGCATATGCTATTTTTTCACAAGGATAGTATGCGATGGCATACTTTTTTGTGCGGTAAGTATGCGATCACATATAGGTCCTAGCGGTAAAAACAAATGATCGTTGAATCCATGTATCTAAACATCATATATCTGTGTAGTAGCCTATGTTAGAATGCTTATGTTTTATATTTTAAATTTATAAGTCAATAAGTTGAAACTTGTCGCTTTGTAAGTTATGCTTGTTTTTTTGTAATTTGTAAATTAAGTTGTAACTTGTAACTTATAAATCTTCAAATTATCAAGTTATTATTTATTGATAAAAATTTTATGTTCAAAGTTTTTAATAATTAATTCTCTCTTAATGTAACTTGTTGATTGTTTTGTTAAATTTTATGTAAATACAATATAAGTAATTAAATATATAACTTATTTTATAGATGGTCTAATAGTGTCAAACACTCAAACTATAATGAAATAGTAATGCAGGGGCATTTTCACACCAGGCTTGAGTGGGGTGGCCTGTGGGATGTAGGGGCACACTCGGGGTGGGCGGCCCCGAGTGTGAGATGGGTGGCTTCTGTGAGGAGGGCCCCACCCGTGTGAGGTGGGTGGCTTGTGTGAGAAGGGCTCCACCCGTGAGAGGTGGGTGGCTCATGTGAGGCGGACCCATGTGATGTGGGGCCCACGAGGGGGGTTCGACCGAGGACCTAACCCATGGGAAGTGGGGCCTAGGCTATGAGATAAAGGGATTAATTCACCACGCTCTATAAGTTTGAGCTTTTAGAGCAAGTGGTTAATTGTCCTGCATCAAATAGGCAAAAAAAGAACCCAATCCAATCACTTGTAGTAATTAGGTATAGTTCTTCCTATATATATATATAGGGAAAAGGTACTATGCGCTCAACCTCACGATAAGCTCCCGTGAGGTCGAGCTGTGTGGGCCCCACCGTGATGTGTTTCGACCATCAACACTGTGCATTTGATGGGTCCCCTTTAAATTATGGGATATCCCAAAAATCAGCCGTATACGGAACTCAGGTGGGCCATACCATCTAAAATTATGTGAAGACACCGTTAAAACATATAAAAGCACTTGGTGGGGCCCACCTGAGTTTTTCATGCGCCTGAACCCTCATTCAAGTGGGACACACATAATGGACGGGCTGGATTTGCAAACCACATCTCAGTGGGCCCTCAAAAATGGTTATGAATGTTTTAATGGTGCACGGCCTCTCTCCACTTCTGTATGTGGTGTGGCCCACACAAGTCACGGATTGACTTGATTTTTGAGACCTAGGCCCACGATGGAATGGTGCATCTGACTGATGGGGTAGATGTTCGAAACGCATCACGGTGGGGCCCACACAGCTCGACCTCATGGGACGTTAAAATCAGCTCGAGCGCATTGTACCTTTTCCCATATATATATAATTTTCCATTTTTTACATTTTTTACATTTTTTCAAAAAAAAAAAAAAAAAAAAAACCAGAATAATATACGAGGATGCGACGGCATATGCGAATAGCATTGCTAGTTGCATATAATGGCATATGCAATTTAACAACATTGGTAGACGGAGAGTGGGGTGATACACATGTGCAGGAAGTCTTAAGCCAATAAAACTCTCAAATAAGGCTCTCTTTCAGATGATTCTTACTTACAAGCTAAATCTTGCCCATTCGTGGAATCCGATGGTCGCAAACGGAGCTCGCATGGAGGTTATTTGCGATCTTCCTCTCAGGAGTACTGGAGATGTATAACGAATCACAATATCAAAGAATGTATTATTTATCGTTCTCTCCCTATATCTTCACACCACTTGTATCGTAAACAGAACTCAATTTAGCATTCCATGTCTAGCTCTTCAAAATATAATGATCTAACAAATTAGCTATTCAAGATTATCGTAGCATACATAATGTGCTTACATCGTATGCCCTCATATTTAAATTTCAAGCAACTATATTTTTTTACTTCCATTCCAAATTTAACTAGTCGTTCGTGGGTTGTTCCTTCTATCCTTCCAACATTATATATGTAAAGGGCTTACATTTTTTCTACAATAATTGCAGCATAAACTATACTATTCATGAAACTTTGATGCAGGACAATTAGCCACTTGCTCTAAAAGCTTGAACTGATAGAGAGTGGTGAATCAATCCCTTTATCTTATAGCCCAGGCCTCACATCACATGTGTTAGGACCTTAGCCGAACCTCCTCGTGGGCCCCACTTCACATGGGTTCCGCTTCACATGGGACACCCACCCCGAGTGTGTCCCTGCATCCCACATGCTACCCCACTCGAGCCTGGTGTGAAAATGCCCCGCATTACACTCTCTTTGGAATTTATAAAAACTAAACTTATGTCTCTCCAAGCCCTCTCCGTAGCAAATAGAGTTTTCAACTTCAGCTTACTACTAACTGTTTCATGATCAACAATTCACTGTGCCACTATCGTGCTACTGCATAATTAAAAGGGAATATGAAATCCATTAACGAGTTATTCCTCAACACATACTTACAAAAGAAGGCATTTGTGCTTTCACTTTGTTCGCTACTAAACATGCTTGCAAAAAAAAAAAAAAAAGAGTATTAAATATGCCGATTTCTATTTGAGACGAATGTTAAATAAAAAGGCACGTCAGTCGTTCTCTTCCAACCTATTTTTTTCAATAACTTTCTTCCATTTTACTCTCTTTAGACTTATCAAAATTCAATATCTCATCATGAAAATGGTCATTAAATTCATCTTTAAAAGTAACGAGATCTAGCTTTTTAGCGACCTTCTGCAAAATGTGCCTACTACAATACCGATGGAAAGCAATTGGAAACACAATAGCGATGGCTTTTTCCATAGCCGAATCTTGATATATTATGATTGCCTTTGGTGGCTCCCCTCGCATTGCTTCACAACATTTCTCAAACAACCAGATAAAAGACTAAGTGATCTCATTGTGGATGAAATTACAATCTACTATAATCAATTGCACATACTACATAGTGATCAACCCCTGCGAGCAACACAATTATCAACTCATAGCGGTTTGCACTGTACGTGGTGTCTAATACTAAAACGTTGCTAAAGTAATGATATGCTTTATGTGAATCCTCATCATCAACCTTCACATCATAAGAAAAGCTTGGATTCAACTCCATTTCATAAAAAAATGCTTATAAATTAGTTGAGCATCATGGCCCAAGATTTCTTTTCTTTTTTCTTTTTCATTATTCATCACATCTTGCTCTATGCATCTAGTATTTTTGAAACCACCTGGTTCGATCTCAAAAACCGTCATGATCTGTGAAGTGCCTATGTTTGCTTGATTTAACCCTTAAAATAATATTAAAAAAAAAAAAAAAATTCTCATACGCATTTGATATCTGACATTTTGATAAAAGATGTTTCCTTTGAGGAGACTCCAAATCATGACTGTCCTCCTTAACAAACTTTTCCACTACATAGTTTGGTCCTTCATTTCTTTTTTAATTGTCATGAGTGCTTTACAATTCTCTCATGTAATACCCCGAAGCCTCTTTACTTTACCATGCTACATCTCTACCTTATTATTTGTCGTCCCCTCTTTTGAACATACAAACATCTTTCAAATCTCTTCTTTCTCCTTATAGTATTTATTCAAACCTTTATGAACACTAGGGCTTGCGTTCATTTCATATCTATTTTAGAAGTCAAACGCAGTATTAACTGAAGATAAAGTAGTCTTCCTAATGATTGGTTTCAACCATTCTTCTACCTTTGGAATCCAATGTCAATGGAAAATCTACTTACTTCACTTACATTCTCATGCGTTTCTACTTCTACAGACATTCCTATTATAACCAATTATAATAAATGAAAAATAAAAACATTCTCATTTAGTATAGAATTGGATTTTACAAGAGTTAGGATAGAAAACACAACTCATAGCCCTAATTAACAGTTCGATTTCAAATTGAGAAATAGAGAAAGAGGTGAGAGGGAGAGAGATTGAGAGGGAAAGAGGTGGCAAAGGGAAAGGTCAAGAAGAGAGGGTACGTACGAGCTTTGTTGCATGCATGAGGGATGGTGCATATGTGTGGGAAAGCTAGTGAGGGTTTTGAACAAGAGTCTCGTTCTCTCTGCTTCTTACCTACAGGCTAAATCTCGTCCATCCATGGAATCCAACAACCATGAATGGATCTCCCACGAAGGTTTTTTTTTTTTTTTTTTGTCTCACTTGCAAGAGAACAACTCTCTCTCTCTCTCTCTCTCTCTCTCTCTCTCTCTCTTTCTCTCTCTCTCTCTCTCTCTCTCTCTCTCTTTCTCTCTCTCTAAGAGGTGTTGAGGTAGTGCCAACTACAAGCCAAAAACAAAGGCAGAAAGAAAAATATAGCTATCATAAGCATCCTAAACTTACAACCCACTCATTTACAAAAGTTGAAGCTTTATAAACTACCCGCTCCTCCCCATTGCTTTCACTATGGAAACATATATCACTTCTCTCCCCCCAAATTGACCACAAACTAGCCAAGAGTGCTACTCTCCATCAAACTTAACTTCCTTCAGGAAAGCCACGCTATGCAACTGATGGCCACAAGTTACGATCCACCCAATAGATAGCTTCCAACCTATTAAGCACATTCAACATCCAACTGTCCAATAGGTGGGCCCCACAACGAGGATCAGTTTGTGCAAAAATTAGCCACGCCCACTCACCGGGCAGACCACTTGTGTTTTGCTATTTATCAATGCTAAATATTGTTTTCTATGGTGTGGCCCACCTAATGTAGCTTGACACACTTGGTCATCCATTGCATTTTTTGAGAGCGATATGGGAGCGGTTCCTCATCCTCTTCCAATGCAGTTGGGTGATGCTAGGATCTATTAAAGCCTTCTTCCTCACGTGGTGAGGGAGTGGATTTGGCTCTAAAGGGAGGATTCATTGGAGATTATCTTTCCTAGTTGTGTAAAGGTCGATTTGGGCTGAGCGTGACGAGAGATGCTTCTGGAATCCTCAGCATAGTCATGCCAAGGTGTTTAGGAAAGCTAAGTTCATTGCCATTTCCTGGGCTATCTCTTTCACCCTCTTCCTGCCATGTTGCCTCTTTTATTCTTCTTGGTCCAGCTAGTAATTCTTTGTGAGGATTTCTCTCGTCCTCCCTTACTAATAAAACTGACATGATTGCTCAACAAAGGAAAAAAAAAAAAAAAAAAAAAAATAAAGTAAATAGACGAGTGTGAGATCCTATTGAAACACTTTTTTATTCCCCCAAAAGGCAACAACATCATCATCCATGCCATGAGTCAAATTATATTGCTTGGCTTCATTACTGCTATCTTCACGAGGGGCAATACCCTCTAGAATACCTCCCTGAATTCCTGATGGTTTTTCCATGAATCAGAACAACCTGATTTGCAGTCCCTTTATGGTTTGTGAAATTGCTGATTGGCAACTCTTCTTTCCAGGGTCTGAACCTTCAAATAGGGTCTCTTATTTCATTTAAGTTTTCACTTTTAAATGGAAGTGAGCAACTAATGACACCTAGGTTTTACAGACGAATCAAGTACTCAGAACTTGCCAAGAGAACACAACAAACATGTTCAAGATCTTGGTCAAGTTTTAGGCTCAACTCCACTAAAAGAACAATAAAAGAACCAAGGAAAAGTACAATGTTAACAGATTTTACATGAATTAATACATAAAAATGTGAATAAGATCTTTAAAAGAACCCAAAAAAACAGGAATCTTGGAAATGGAGATTATCAAAAGATGTGTACCTTTCGACTTCCATTTAGTTTCTTATGATTTGTCCAAGAGTCATCTAGAAAAGGGACAACAAAAGCTTGACTATAAGCATGTCTATACTGACAGCAGCAGTGGCAGAAAGAATATTAAGTGATATTTTACCTTCATTTGAGGATGGACTTCATCCATTACATCTGTCCTTCACATTTTCAACTGAAGGGTGTACTTCAGAATTGGAAGCAACTGCATTTGCTTGAGTACTACCATTTCTTGCTGATGTAGAACCTATTTGTTTCCGTTGGCTTCTTCGCAGTGTACTGGAAGACCTCAATGACTTCCAGGTAAAAACTATAGCAATAGCAAATCCAGCAAGAGCACCAAGCGACCCAACATCCTGAAAGTTGAAACTATTTTGTAAGTGCAGATGTAGCTTGACAACAGGGAAAAAAATGTTTGAAGGTTTTCATAATCTTCCATTGCTTCATACTAACGTATCAATATATTACACCCAGTGTCATACAGATAGTATACAAAAAAATATCTCTAAGCAAAATAATACATAGTAAAAACAAAACTTAAGGTGTCTTTGTATGCTGAGCAGAATTACACTTGAATAATTCACTTAAATATATAGCAGGTGATCACAATGGAGGTAGGAATGTTTTAATTCATACCGATGACCTCTAATCACAATTGATATGTTGCGAGTTACATTTGAATGGTCTGAATTGCTATATGGGGGATAATTAAAAGAAAATTACTATTTGGGGGTGACTCCCGCATTATGAATGAATAGAGAATAGCCTCCCGTAGTCATTTCTGCTTTATTACATTGACATATTGCCAATCAACTCAACTGAGCATCCAAATATAGACTTAGTAATAACAAATTTCAATACATTCCTAATGATTTTGCAATAAAATACAGCAACCTCTATACCAGTGAAATATTGATTTGCTAGCTCTTTTTTGAGGTTTGAATGAGATTATAAATTTGGTGGCAACTACTAGCCTATGAAGTACACCACTGTTCTTCAAGGTTCAGATGAGTTTTGAAGTTTATTTGTGAACACCTGCATAATGAACTGACATAAATCATAATGCATCTTTTGTAGACATAATCAATGTCTTACAAAAGCTAATTAAGAATTGAGACCAAAATGAAGATAATGCGAATAAGAAATAAATCACAGGCTTGGAACTGCTTTTTAGACTATTTACCCCTGCAATAAAAAAATTTTGAAAGGCTACCCCTGCAATGATTTCTCTGCTTGGATAACCAAGAGCTTGGTTTTAGGCGATGATGGAAAATATTGAGGTTCGTAATCATTTTATATGGATGCTGAAATTCCTGGAAACAATAGTAAGGGTTTGTTTGGGTGCTCAAGAATGAATTGAAAAATAGGAAGCATGGTTTTGAATGTTGGTTATGACACAGATAGTAACTGTATCGTCCACCCCCATTATGCAATATGGGGGCAAACCGGCCCAATTTAAAAAGGGTCTTGTCGGCTGATACCAGCCATGAAGGTCCCCTTTCAATTTTTTTTTCTCTCATTTCGTCATTTCAATCATCTGGGAAGCTTATAAACTCATTTTACATTAAATATAGGCCTATTTTGGTGTACAGAACACAATATCTGTGTGGGATTCGACAAATTGCAGAAGTAAAGCATACTTTTTTTCATTGCTTTCATCTTCTTTCTGTTGTGTTTCAAGATAATGGGCCATAATCTACCAAAATGATGCCTGATTTATGTTCGATTAGGGCCTATTTGGTTCACTTACAGCAAGTCAATCCAACAAACAACATTCCTATCAAAGAATGGTCACATTAACCGTTGGATACATGTTAAAAACACAAAATGATAGATTCTGGTGATTTACATTTTTTTTCCTGCTTTTAAATTTTTTTTGGCCCCAAAACGGTCTTGACCGATATGGGCCCATATCGTCCAATGCTGGTCCAAATGCCCCATATTGTACGCTTTTTTGCCCAGCTGATACAACCCTAAATGCCAATATTAAAACCTTGAGAGAAACTGACCAACTTAGGGCAGCCCCACCTGCACTCAACGGAGTGGCCCTGAAATTTCCATTGGATGGTTTCAAGTCTAATATGAACACAATGATTATCAATAAAAATAGTGGTTATTGCAGTTCATTTCAACAGAGAATTCACAAACAATAAATACAGGAATTTGAATCTCTCCACAAATTCGGAAGTTGTAATTTTTGAATTAGAATGCATGGGTAAAAATGGGAGACATGCTCGAACATTATGTTTACACACAGCCACTAATCAACAAAGTTCCGTTAATCAAAACAAACCTAATAATCATGCCCTTAAGATATCAATAACTAATAGATTTTTTTCTTTTTCAAACCTACAAAGTACTGAACCTCTTCAGGATTCAATCTTTCAGGTTCACGTGCCTAAGTGGGACCGTCAATGCAGAAATCAAGAAAGATACTCCCCCCTCAGTTCATGTCATAAATTTCTTTTTAGCCACTCGGGAAAAAGGCAAGACTTTGAATCACTTCACAGCTGCTAATTTCTTCTACGTGCACCGACATTGCATTGAATCTAGTATGTAAAAACATCAAATCCAGAATGTGCAAGTTCAGCCTTTATAGCAGCTAAACTGGTGAATTTCAGGCAACATTATTTATATAGGAAAAGCTTCTATCTTTAGACTCTAATTTTACAGCCACAACTACATATATTTCTACCAAACGCATGTTTGCAGCATCCCAAATTTAACAACTACATGAGTTTTGTAGAGAGAAAATTGATGCAGGGCCACAGCCCACCATAGGGCCCAACATGTGCTAATTTTGGACCATTTATTTACAGATTTGGGGTCTAAATATCAAGAATTGCAAATTGCTATTTGCGGGAGATATGGAGAGATGTGATTGAAGATATGGGGGCTGATTTAAAGATGTGATTGAAGATTTTGAGGATTATTTCTTATATTTACTATTATTATTATTATTATTAGGCCTGTTATCATCTTAGGTAAATTAGATTGATTTGAAATCAATTTCTTACTCAGGAGAATTCTTGTTAAAGATTCATTTATCGTCTATAAAATGGGGGGTGGTTTAGGAGGTAGGCAATCCATAAGTTCTCTAAGTGTGATTTTTTTTCTTAAGTATTGTCAGAAGAAGTTTGATATCAATAAAGTTATTTCTCCCTCTCTACTCAACTATTCTTGTGGGTATACTCTTGTCCATTTCTTTGTGATTCGAGTGTCGAGATCTCATTGACTTGATAACTGGGTTGCATCATTTTGCTATTAGAGTGGACTATCTTTGGGGATTTTCAACTCTACATTATCTCCTATTGGCTTCGAGGGAGGTGACATAGGAAAAGTTTGCACAAGTAACCCAATTGATCCGCACACTCACAAAGCGAGTAGATCAACTCACATATTTGGTAGGAAACCACATTAATCAAGTGGGAGAGCTCCCGCGTGTTTGGAGACAGAAGTTGTAACAAGTGAATATGTAAAGGGAGGTCCACACCAAGGCCCTGAGTCCTAACCAACAACATGCAACCCCTACCTGTGAAGACACCAATAATTGATTTTTTTAAACTATTAGAACCTGACAGAGAGCCCAGAATCAAGGTGGAAATTCTAGAATTCTATGGTTGTTTGCATGTTGGCAACTTCATCAATTGGCTAAGCAAGGTGGAAAAGGTGTTCAAGTAAAAGGAAATCATGGAGAATTAGAAGATTAAGTTAGTAGTTATGAGGTTTTCCAATAACGCGTTAACATGGTGTAATGATCTCCAAGTCAAACGAATCTGTCGTGGTAAGGGGAGTAAATTCTTGGAAAAAGAAGAAAATAAAAGTTAAAAAAGAAATTCTTACTCGCAACTTATGCTTGCGACCTCTATCAAAGATGTCATAATCTACATCAAGGGAATAAATCAGTAAATAAATACACCAAGGAGTTCATACATTGACTTCATGAGCAGGGTTTCGTGAAAAGGAAGACCAAAAGATTCCAAGATATCTTAATGGTCAACCCAAACATCATAGATGAATTAGCATTCAAAGATGTATTTAAGATGTTTGATGCATTCACACTTGCATTAAAAGCCGAGGAGATAATTAATTGGGAACTCAGGGGACAATTTGGTACCCCACAAGGACCATCATCAACGATGGGAGAGCAAACTAACTTCCCATGTAAGGCAAGCACAAGACCTCCCATAAGTTAATGGACGATAAGCCAATCCTAACAATGAAGCCAAACCCCAACTTGGGGGAGGTGGTTATGGATGAGGGGCTATTACCCCTCAAGACATGGCAAAACAACACTCCTTTCACGTGCTTTAAGTGCGGGCAATTGGGACATCGTTTTTTTTATTGTCTTGAACATTAGTTTACAATTAAAGTTATTAGTTTACAATTAAAGTTAATTTGGTTGAGGAAGGAGAATATGAGAAAGAACTCCCACCTAAATGCAAATGAAAGCTGAAGATGACATGGAATATGAAGAACATGCGTATAAGGATGGGGTGGATGTTGGGGAAGATGTAGTAGATATGTACAACGATTGGGCGAGTTAGTTATCAAACAGACCATGAGCATCGATGCCTCGGGATTAATGAGGAGCAATGGTTACGACACAATATTCTCTGCACTACCTACACTTCTAGTGGGAAGATATGCACAATTTTGGTAGGCCAAAAAAAAAAAAATAGTGAGAACGTTGTCTCGCAAGAAATTGTGGATAAATTAAAAGTAAAAGAATATAAGCATCCATGCCCATACCAGATTCACTAGTTCGGGAAAGGAAGAGAAGTTTATGTTAACTCCAGGTGCTTAGTTTTATTCTCTATTTGGATCTAACTATAAGGATGAGGTGTAGTGTGATGTGGTCGCCATAGATACATGCCACATCTTATTAGGTAAACCCGGGTTGTGGGACCAAAATATGGTGCCTTAACTCAATCTAATGCCCATTCCTTCGTCAAGGATGGTGCTAATCTCATATTGCACCTAATGAAACATCTTCCAAGTTCCAACACCCAATCTGATAAAGATGAGGGTTAAAAATCACTAGATGTAGAAAAGTTTGAAGAGGAAAACAAGGAGACTAGCATCATTTAGATCTCGGTTGCTAAAAAGACACAAAACAGTCAGATGTTCTGCCTCTTATACAAGAGCTCCTTCATGAATATGATGACATGGTGCCTAAAAAACTCCTAGCTGGACTTCCTCCTATGAAGAACATTCAGCACGACATTGATTTGGTGTTAAGTTCAAGTCTACCAAATCTTCCACACTACCGAATGAGTTCATTCGAATATGCCGAGGCCGAGCTCCACAAACAAGTTACGGAGTTGCTACAAAAGGGTTTAATTCGAAAAAGCATGTCATCATGTTTTGCTCTTGCATTATTAATCCCTGATAAAGATAGATCTTGGAGGATGTATGTGGATAATTTTGCGATCAACCAGATTACTATCAACTACCAGTATCATATTCCTCACTTAGATAATATGCTAAACATGTTACATGGAGCAAAGATCTTTTCAAAGATTGACCTAAGGAGCGAATATCATCAAATATGTATCTGGCCCGATGGCGAGTGGAAGACCACATTTAAGACTCTAGACAGGTTGTATAAGTGGCTTGTCATGCCATTCAACCTTTCAAATGTGCTTCGCACTTTTATGAAACTGATGATAGAGGCACTCCATCCCTTTATGGGAAATTTCTTAGTTTATTTCGATGAAAAAAAAAAAAATTTTGGGTCCTAATTCATTCGCTCACCTTGATCACTTACGGTAAATGTTTGATATACTTCAGAGGGAATTACGATTTGTTAACTTGGAAAAGTGCTCATTCCTTGCCAATAATGTTGTATTTTATAGGTATAATATGTATGCAGAAGGATCAAGGTTGACCAAGAGAAAATCAATTCCATTGCAGAGTGGCCGACCAGATGTCCGTTCTTTCCACACATTGGGGACATTTTACTGAAGATTTATCCAGAATTTCAGTACAAATTTTTCTCTGCCACCAATTGCATGCACAAAGGCAAGTTTGAATCAACTAAAGCGGCGAACCAAAACTTCAGTATAATAAAAAAGAAGATGACAGATGCTCTAATTCTTTCACTTCCGGACTTCAGTAAAGTCTTTGAAGTGGAAAGCAGTGCTTGAAATGTTGGTATTGGCACAATGTTGAGTTGGAAAGAAAAGTCGATTGGTGTCTTTATCAAAAAGCTTAATAATATATGGAAGAATTACTACATGTATGATCTCGAGTTCTATGCAATAGTCTAGGCTCTACAACATTAGAGGCATTACCTGATTCATTGAGAACTCATTCTATACTCGAACAATGAGGGTGGAGATATCTCAACTCTCAAAAGAAGCTGAGTGCTTGTCATACAAAGTGGATCGATTTCTTACAAGAACATGTTTTCTGTTTACTTTACAAAGCTAGAAATCATAACAAAGTGGCAGATGCTTTGAGTAGGAGGGTGGTTCTATTAAGAAAAATCGCCATGAAAGTCTTGGGATTCAAGGCATTAATTGAACACTATAAGGAGGATTCCATTTTTGGCAAAGTGCTTGATAGATATGTGAATGGTCGAGATCCAAAGTGTAAATTCATCTCACACAATGTTATTCAAGGGTTCTCGCTTATGCATTCCCAAAAGATCCGTGTGAGAGAAAATCCTATCTAAGCTACATGGAGGAGGATTATGTGGACACTTTGGAAGGTGGAGGAAAATTATTATTGGCCTCGTATGCACCTTAACATTAAATGGTTTGTAGTACAATGTCGTCGATGCCAAATCTTCAAAGGTAATGAGTAAAATATTAGCCTTTATACACTGCTTTCCATTCTAGTCGCTCCATGGGTGGACATTTCTATGAACTTTACTTTGAATCTTTTTAAGACTCAAGGGAAGCAAATTCGATTTTCGTTGTGGTATACCCTTTTTTAAGATGGCCCACTCATTCCATGGAAAATGACGACAGATGCTATGCATATCGCTAACATATTCTTTATAGAAATTGTGCGACTTCACGGGGTACCATAAACAATAATTTCGGACTATGATTCAAATTTTGTGGGCACTTCTAGTGCACTTTATGGAAGAGGTTAGGGATTAAGCTTCAATTCTCTAGCACATATCATCCTCAAACAAATGGCCAAAACAAAGTAGTCAATAAGAGCTTTGGTAACTTCTTGAAGAGTATCATCGACAACAATGTATCTCAGTGGAAATTGACTCAACCCCAAGCCAAGTTTGCTTACAACAACTTCGCAAATCGTACCACCAGAAAAAATCACATTTGAAATTAAAAATAATAAATAAATAATAAAAATGGGAGAAGTCCCCATCATGTACTTGACTTAGAACCATTACTAGTACAAGATCAAGTGAGCAAAGAAACCAATGCTTTCACCAATCACATTCAAGACTTACGAGCTCAAATAAAAAAAGAAATTGAAGAGAGCAACACCATGTACCAGAGAAGCTACGAACGAACATCGGTAGGAGAAGATATATAAAGAAGGTGACTCAGTTATGGTTTATGCTTGTAAAGAAAGGTTTTCAAACAGAACTTACAATAAAATTAAGTTTAAGAAGATTGGTCCATGCGGAGTTAAAGGGAAGTTAGGTGACAATGCCTATGAGATTGAGTTGCTAGATGACTTAGATATCTCACTAACTTTCAACGTGGCGGGTTTGTCACCATGATAAGGTGTCCGACGTGCAAGATGAAGTCATTATCGATATAGATAAACAACTCCCAAAGAAAAAGAAGGAAGAAGTTGAACGAGTATAGTGCATGAAGACTATTGCACTCGAATGGGCCAATGCAAGCAAAACTTGGTGAAAAGGAAGAACAAGCCCTATTTTAAATCCACATGGCTCACAAACGACAAATTGAAATGATTGGATCTAAACCTCTACTATTTGTATGAAGTGACCAACTCACCGTAGTCAAGTTCTTTCCAACTCAAAGGGATGACGTAGACCCACGGTCTACTGTAAGGCCCAACATGTGCTGATTTTGGACTGTTTAGTTAAAGATTTGGGGCCTAAATATCAAGAACGACAATCTCCTATTTGTGGGAGATGTGGGGGGATGTAATTGAAGAAATGGGAGTTGATTTAAAGATGTGAATGAAGATTTTAAGGACTATTTCCTAGATTTTCTTTTACTATTATTAGACTTCGTACCATCTAAGGTAAATTAGATTGATTTGAAATAAATTATTATTGATTTGAAATCAATCTCTTAGTTGAGGAGATTCTCATTAAAGATTCATTTAAAGTCCAGAAAAGGGGGATGGTGTACGAGAAAGACATTCCAAAATTTTCAAGTGTGATTTTTTTTTTTTTTCTTGAGTATTGTAAGAAGAAGTTTGATATCAATCAAGTTATTTCTCCCTCTCTATTATTCTTGTTCTACGATTCACTAATCGAGATCTCATTGACTTGATAACTGGGTTGCACCAAAAATGTTTGGAAGTTTAGTTCGAGTAGTTTACAAACCCAAGACACTTATTACTAACGAGCGTCCACAGTCCATGTTAGCCAAAACCCAGGATTTAAAAAAAAAAAAAAAACCAAATAATCCCAAAAAATAGGAAAATCATGAAATTCTTGAAATTCAGGACACTGATTATTGAAGGAGCTCCCACACAGTTCACTTTAGCTCCTGGTATGAAAATCACGAAATCCCCGGAGAAAATTGAAATGTTCTGAAAATTCTCAATCAAAGAGCAATAAATGAAGATTTACGGAAAAATATATTAAAAAAGCAAAAAACAAGGGAATTGAGAGAGAGATGAATCCGTACTTTGTTGTTGATCAAAATCATCACAATGTCAGAGATCTTTCGATTGAAATGCCTCCCGGCTCTCATCAAAAGATTTGCGGCTGGCTCTGTAAGAGAATCCGCCATCGATATCGAACTGAGATGAGAATATTTCTCTCTTCAATCCAATTCTAACATTTTTGCGGATATTGAAAACCCTAATCCGAAGAACGTATTCAAAAACAGAAAATAAAAATAAAAATCGACGAAGCTGCGGAAGAAGATTTGATGGAAGAGAAAAACATTGATACACTGGCAGCGTGGGACCCGGATTGTGTACTACTTGCATACTGACTTACTCAGTACGCTTTTATAGTACTGACTAAAGTCTGCTGTGTCCACCTTGAATTTTATCCACTCCCTCAATCCGTTTTCAAGCTCATTTCAGGGGTTGAGGCGAAAATTGAAGAATATTTAAATTTCAAGTAGACCACACCGCAGAAAACATTAGGAGTAATGATTTCTATTATTGAAACCTTACTAGTGCCTACAGTAGTGATGTTTATTTATCATCCAACCAGTTTATAAGATCATAAGATCATAAAGAGAACATTGGGAGCAATGATTTCTACTATTGAAACCTTGCTAGGGCCTATGTTTATTTATCATCCAATCACTTTATAAGAACGGAAAAGACAAATATTTATGAAAAAAGACTAAGTTACTACGCAATCATTTCCATCACCACTTATGTGTGTCGAACCCAAGACCTCTGGTTGAAACTCCTAGTAGTCTACCACTCGGGCAAGGACAGGAATCCCATTTCCATCATAATCTTGGAATAGACAAGACTCTTGCGAGGCCCACCGTGATATTTGAGTTTTATCCCTTGATGGCCTACCATGATATGTGGGTTTTATCTTGATGCTGATTGAGTACGACCCCTCCAGTCCCTACCTAGAACGGATTGGGGAGGCCTATGTGATGTACGGGTTTTATCCATACCGTGCTGAAGAGGGGAACGGATTGGCTACTCCCCCTGACACCAGCCAATGGCTGGTAGTTGGTGCTCTGTGGGCCCCAACATGATGTATGTGTTTCATCCAATGCCGTCCATATAATTTTAAAGATCATTTTATGGCATGAGACCATAAATTATGTATATCCCAATCTGAAATGGACCACATTACAGGAAACAGTATAGAATGAGTGTCAACCATTAAAAACATTTTGGGGGCCATAAAAGTTTTGGATTGAGATGATTTTTGTTTTTCCCCTTCATCTGGGCCTGTATGACCTAATAAACAGATTGGATGTCAAATAAACAGTACAGTGGGCCTTAAGAGGATTTTAATGATGGATATCCAATCACTATTGTTTTCATGTGGTGTGATTCACCTGAGAATTATATACCTCTCATTTTTGGAATAAACCCCTAAAATGATCTTTAAAATTGGATGAACATAATGGATGAAATACATAAATCATGGTAGGACCCACAGAGCACCGACCATCAGCCACGGGGCTGGTGTCAGGGGGAGTAGCCGATCCGTTTCCGCTGAAGAGGCCCACTTCACAGGAAGCAGCAGCGCTAATGACACCTACGGTTGAAACCTTCCTAGGGCCCACCTTCATGGTTAATTGACATCCAGCCTTTTCGTACGGCTAACTAGACATGGATGAAGTGAAAACACAAATATCAGCTTTATCCAAAACTTCGGTGGCCTGAAATGTTTTTAATGGTAAGTGTTTAGTCCCCACTGTGGGTCCACTTAAACTGCCTACCTTTTTATTTGTACCCTAAAATGGTATGGAAAAATGGATGGATCGGTATGGATAAAACCCACATATCACTGTGGCACTTAGCGTACCCTTCGTTCTTTCCATATGCGGCCTAAAATAAGGCAGATTCAAAGATCAAGTAGACCACACAGAAGGCATTAGGGGCGACCATTAAAAACTTGTTGGGAGCCATGGAAGTTTTAATCAACAGTGACATTTTTATACTCAAAAACTTATTGGGAGCCATGGAAGTTTTAATCAACAGTGACATTTTTATACTTAAAAATTTATTGGGAGCCATGGAAGTTTTAATCAACAGTGACATTTTTATACTTCATTCATTTGGATATATGCGACCTTATAAAGAGGGTGGATGGCAAATAAAAAATGCTGTATGAAAGTTTCAATAGTGGGTGTCATTATCACTACCACTTCCTTTGTGTGGTCCACTTGAGCTTTGAGTTTGCCTCATTTTTTTGGCGGCTACCCTGAGATGATATGGGAAAATGAATGAAAGATGAGAGTAAAACCCATACGTCACAGTGGCCCTCCAGAGCAGCGTAGGGATTTCTAGGACATACAGTTCTTTCACTGAGAAGCTAGGTGGGACCACTAATGATGTTTGTGAGAAATTCACCCCATTCATCCATTTTGTGAGATTGTCTTAGAAGATAGACCAAAAATCAGTTTAAGCCAAAACTCAAGGAGGCGATGTAAGAGGAAAATTTGGAAGAAAAAAAATGCATACAGTTGTCTTGGGCTCCACTTTGAT
Source organism: Magnolia officinalis (assembly GCA_021015155.1). Classification (NCBI taxonomy): domain Eukaryota; kingdom Viridiplantae; phylum Streptophyta; class Magnoliopsida; order Magnoliales; family Magnoliaceae; genus Magnolia; species Magnolia officinalis. The sequence continues at coordinate 28,851,613 of JAJHSJ010000004.1, read as the reverse complement.
CTTTACATGCCATCTAAACTGTTTATAAGGTCATTCTCACTGCGATGAATTGAAACATAAAAAACTTAGCCTAGACTTTTGTAGATGAGCACATGAAACGGAGTGAATTTCTCACAAATATTACAATGGCCCCCACCTAGCATCTCAGCGTAATGAATGTAAGACCCGCGTCTTAGACCGTACCGTTCCGTAGGTTTCCGCGGTCTTTCCGGTCGAATTTCGGCAACCTTCGACCCTTAACCGGCGTTGCGCGCGACCCTGATTCACACGCTGTCAACCCGAGTCAACTCAACCCGAGACTGGTACCTTAGCGACCGCACCGTCGCCGCGGTTCCGATGCCGCGACTCGCGCGCCGAGGCGATACTCTGGCTAGGAGATGTAGGCCAGCGTTCGGTGCGAGAAAAACGCCGCGCGTTGCGAAACCCAAGAGAATCTCAACGAGATGTCACATCAATCACCCATCAATCAATCCCATCATGTCAAGTACACATCACTTTTCACCCATTTCCAAGCAACCACAAAAGTCAAAAAGGCTCTTACACACCCATGCCTTTTCTTACACAAATGGCCATAAAAGTCAAAAAGTTCTTACACCCATCACCACCACATCCATCACTCCATCAAACATCACCCATCTCTCTCTCCCTTTACAAGTCTCTCTCTCTCTCTCTCTCTCTCTCTCATTTTCAAAGATCATTCCAAGCAACCAAGAGAACCATACGTCCAAGCCTCTCCCTCCCTTTCAAAACCACAAGTGTGGCCCACCTCTTCCTACCCTTCCATCTTCCATCTCAACCATCCATTCCTCATCTCCTCCGTCGGAATCGAAGTAAGGGAGCAAAGGAAGCCTTGGGACCAAGAAGGAGCCAGTGGGTGATATTAGATCATTGTTTTTCCTTCATTTTGTTGATTAAGGGTCCATTTATGTGGGACCCACCTTGATGTATATTTGTATGAGGGACCCATAGTGGCGGGGTCCCTCCATTCTCACCGATCTCTCTCTTTCTCTCTCTCCCTCTCCTTTCATTTTCTTTTATTGTGGAGTTCATGTGTTTGTGATAAGTGGGGCCCACCTTATATGTGTTGTATCGACGCCATCCATCATCTGGTGGCCCACCTGAGCAGGCCCACACATCCCTTGCACTTGGAATGTCAACCCGTCCAGCGTCCCTGGACGCTGGACGTCATTTGGGAAACACAAATATAAGCTTGGTTTAAGCTTTGGTGTGGGCCACTCATGCAGGCCCCACCTTGTTGTATGTGTTCAATCCACTCCATCCATCTCATTCTTTGGCTCGATTTAAGCGTCGAGCCGAAAAATGGCGTGAATCCGATACTCCAGCGGGCCGTACCGTAGGAAACGGTATCCTTTACCGTTCAAAACTTCTAGGACCCACCATATCGTATCCATACATCAAAAAAATTCGACCTTTGGACTCCTTTGATGTATTCCGGGCCCCAGAATGCAATGGGCGGAGCAGATCCTCCAGTAGTGGGCCCCACACGTCTTTTTCTGCGTGAAAACAAAAAAAAATATATAAAAAAACGTCGAAGGCAGCAGCGCCTGCTGCTGCCCTGACAGCGCCAGAGAGGGCGCAGGCGCTACCTGCGCCGGTTTGGGCGGACGGACAGGGACACCCACGGCCCCTGCCGTGGGCCCCACCGTGATGTCTATCTGTCATCCGACCTGTCTATAAGGTGGGCCACCCCCTGAAGCAGGTCCCCTCCAAAAATCGGGTTGATCTGAGTTCTGGGTGGCCCACACCAAGGGAAACAGTGTGAATTGAAAGTCTACTGTTGAAACTTTCTTGTGGCCCACAGAAGTTTTGGATCAAGATGAAATTTATGTTTTCCCTTCACTGAGGTCCATATGACCCTTTTTAACGGGTCGGATGGCATGTAAACACTATGGTGGGCCCCACTTGGAGCCCACAGTGATGTATGTGTCTATCCCACCGTCCAGGCGGGCGGTGGGGGGCCTACTGTGATGTTTGTGTTTCACCCACCGTCAAGGCAGACGGTGGGGCCCCTGTGAGGTGTGTGCGTGCGTGTAGGTGTGTGCACGAGTGTGTGCGTGCGTGCGTGTGTGTGGGTGTGTATGTGTGTGGTGCGTGTGTGCTGGTATGTGCATGTGCATGTGTATACATACACACACATATTTATATATATATATATATATATATATATATATACATATTTATTGGTGGGCCTTCTTGTGGGCCCACCCGTGATGCATGTGTTGCCTCCAAAGCCATGCACCATTCGACCAGCCTGGCTTAAGGCTTGAGGCTAACAATGAGCCAAATCCATAGTCCAAGTGGGCTCCACCCTACAATGTTTCGAGGCCCACTTTGAGATATAAGGCCCATGGGAATAGGCCCATTTGATATATATCAGGCCCATGGGATTGGACTCATTTGATGTATTCTAAGGCCCATATTAGGAGGCCCATTCGATGTAACTAAGGCCCGTTGGTGCGACTCATTGATGTGGCCCACTTGATGAATATAAGGCCCATATGATAGGGCCCATTTGATGTATTTAATGCCCAATGGGATGTACCTATGATCCATTGCAATGCGTGACCCCAACCTGGTTCATGTAATGGTATTCACTACGGGCTACGCCTTGGGAGCAATGCTGGTTTGACGCCCACATTGCAAGTATAATGTTGGTTAAATGTCCGCATTACGACTCTCCCTAGGGCCCATTGATAGGCCGTATTTGTTGCGTGTAGGCCGTCTAGGCCCATCTGCGTTGTAAGCATAATTCATTACTTTATAACATGTGTAGTATAGTTCCATGATTCATGATCATACGCATCATATGTATGCTTGACATGAGAAGTGACTGATCATAGCATATGCCTTCGGGCAGATTGATTAGGGGCTCCCGGTTAGGCGGTGTTGCCCTACATGAGCGCATGATACGCGCAGGATTTCTGCATGATTGAATAGTGTGTTTCATGCATTCGCATTGTGTGATGTGGTTACTGTATACCCTAGCGACATCAGGGTCATAGCCTCCACAGGCGTATCGTGGTTGGCAGGATTGGATACCGGAAATCTTGTTCTACATGGGGTGCTATAGATATCCCTGGGTGAAAGTCCCTAAACCCTTATGGTACCAAGAGGTTGCTCCAACGTCTAGACCGAGTGGGTGCATGAGCGCCGATGGCCGATTACCAGGAGGCTGCGCTTTCCACTGTGTCGTGGTCGGTTGGAAGGGGGTACGGCCTTACCCGCCCGAGAGGAGGGGGCAATGCTAGGCTGAGTCTGACCAGCTCGAGGAATGGGTCCGCTATCGACGAGCCGAGCCCGATATTGGCAGGCGGGTAGTGAGGTCTCTTCCACTTACCTTATTGCGCGCGATGGGGCGGCAATCTGGTTTAGAGTGTACTAGACCCCGGTGATATTCCAGATTTTGAGCTATACTGATATGTGGACTTAGATGAGGATTTGTATGCTTGAGTTGCATTTCGCATCGCATGGCCTTAGTATGGCCGACATCTTTCATGCCTTGCATTGCATAGCCTTGGTACGGCTAGTAGTATTCATGGATTCACCAGCATGTTCCGCATTACTCTGATACTGCATACTGCATTACTACCTTGTGCACACACTTTCACCACCCTCTAAGCTTTCTATAAGCTTATGCACGACCGTTGCGTGCAGGTGACGCGAGGACGCAGCAGCGCTGAGGCAGGAGCGCAGAGCAGATCTTTTGGAGCTTTTTGTCCATTCTCATTGTATTTCCCTTTATGCTCATTGTACTTGTAAAGTTTTTGATCATAGTGGAAATGTGATGGAGTTTTTGGTTGTTGTTTGTGGGTTATGCCTTTGGTTATGCTTATTACGATTTAGACTGATATTAGAAATCCTCCTCGTAGCATCCCAGGATCGGAACCTGGCGAATGGGCGCCGGGAGCCGAGAATGGGGTTCTACGGAGGCTGTCGGCGCCGGATTCGGCGATCGGGAATTTTGTGAGCCCGGTCCCCGAGTTTGGGGCGTGACAGAAGTTGGTATCAGAGCATAACCTGGGAATAACTAAGAACAACATTACATATCTGCTATGAGTTTAGGATGATTAAGTCTCAAGTCCGAATAGCTTAGCAATCTTTATTACCGACCCTTAACATTCGTACCTTCGAGAGTTCCAAGTTGATAGGCGCCTTCGATATTCCTGTAGGACATGGCGCGCCAGAGAGTGACCCGATCGACTCCCGCACCACCACCTGAGACTCCTGCATTACCACCGACGACCCCTGCTCCACCACCGGAGATTCCTACTGACCAGTATATGGATGCAGATCCTCTACCAGAGATTCCTACTGCCCATCCGGAGTATGCTGCTCCTCCACCAGAGACCGGTGCGGACCCGACCGTATCCGTGAGTGCCTCCCAGTTGCAGCAGATGTTACAGGCTGTGACGGCTGCACTTCAGGGACAGGGCAGGCACCCTGTTGTCTCACCGGAGCAGGCCGAGCAGGACCGTGCGAGTGCACTTCTTCGGGAGTTCCGACGACTTGATCCCCCGCGTTTCCAGGGCGAGCCAGACCCGACGGCAGCTGAGAGATGGCGCGCTGATGTGGAGAAGATATTTGAGACGATGGGATGCACGACCGAGCGGCGAGTCCGATTAGCCGTATTCCTTCTCCATGGTGAGGCTGAGCATTGGTGGACATCAGTCTCTCGAGCAGCCGGCGCTGATTTTGTATGGACGTGGGAGGATTTTGTGGATCGGTTTGACCGACAGTACTTTCCCGATCACATTCGACGACAGCGGGCATTGGAGTTCGAGGCTTTGGTGCAGGGCGATATGACAGTGGCCCAGTACGCGGCTCGCTTTGTAGCACTGTCCAGATTCGCGCCGTATTTGGTGGATGACGAGGAGCGGAGAGCCCGCCGCTTCGAGGACGGGTTGCGTTACGGTCTTCGAGGCCGTGTCATCGGTCATGAGCTTCCGACGTTCGAGGGAGTGGTACGGAAGGCTCAGATTTATGAGACTGAGTGGGCCGGCTCTCAGTCCGATCGTGGTCAGGGGAGAGACCGGAAGAGGCCCGCTCCTTCCGGTGACCCGCAGCAGCATCGACCACAGCAGCAGAGGCGCACAGGTCGCCCAGCCTTCCGAGCGCCAGCAGCACCTCCAGCACCACCTCCGAGGCAGTTCACCGGCTCTTGTTTTGGGTGCGGTGCGACGGGACACCGTATGTGGGAGTGTCCCCGTCCCCAGCAGCAGCAGCAGCAGCAGCGGCCCCCACAGCAGCAGCAGCAGTCGAGAGGTCCGCAGCAGCCTCCACCACAGCAGCAGAGACCCGCACAGCAGCAGCGACAGCAGCCTCCACCACAGAGACCACCTCAGCAGCAGCACCAGCCTCCGAGACCGCAGCAGCAGAGGCAGCAGTTTCGACCGCCTCAGCGACAGCAGCAGCAGCATCAGCACGTTCAGAGGGGACAGGCACCTCCCCAGCAGGCTCAGGCTAGGTTCTACGCGGCACAGCAGGATCCTCAGTCATCTGGAGGAGTTGTTGAGGGTATACTTCTAGTTTCTGCATGCATTGCTCGAGTTTTATTTGACTCTGGTGCTTCACACTCATTTATGTCCGAGGGATTCTGTCGTTCGACTGGATTGCCGACAGAGTCTGCTCGAGAGGGGTTGACCGTATCGACGCCCTTAGGGAAGACTACAGTATTAGGCCTCTTCTGTTCGTCTTGCCCCGTGTTAGTAGGAGAGATCTTCTTACCCGCCGACTTGTACGTGCTGCCGATGTCGGATTTCGACGTTATTTTGGGCATGGATTGGCTCGCCGAGTACCACGCCATCTTGGATTGCTCCGCGAGGACCGTCACATTCTGTATACCAGGCTTACCGCAGTTCCAGTTCGTTGCAGAGCCCCGAGGAGAGCCGTTATCTTGCTTGATGTCTTGCGCCGTTGAGGAGCCTGTTGCCGCTTGTATTGATCAGTTGCCGATTGTTTGCGATTTTCCCGACGTGTTCCAGGAGATTCCGGGATTACCGCCTCGTCGACTCACTGAGTTTCAGATTGATCTCGTGCCCGGTACCGCGCCTATTTCGAAGGCCCCGTATCGTATGGCACCGTTGGAGTTGCGGGAACTGCAGAAGCAGTTGGACGAGTTGCGTGAGTTGGGGTTTATCCGTCCGAGCAGTTCGCCGTGGGGAGCGCCGGTACTCTTCGTGAAGAAGAAGGATGGATCGTTGAGGCTCTGCATAGACTACCGCGAGCTCAACAAGGTCACGATCAAGAACAAGTACCCGCTCCCGAGGATTGATGATTTGTTTGATCAGCTGCAGGGTGCACAGTTCTTTTCGAAGATTGATTTGCGTTCCGGTTATCATCAGATTCGGGTCCGAGAGGAGGACGTTCCGAAGACGGCATTCAGGACGCGTTATGGTCATTTTGAATTCCAGGTCATGTCCTTCGGGCTGACCAATGCACCCGCGGTCTTCATGCAGCTGATGAACGAGGTCTTCCGCCCTTATCTCGATCAGTTTGTTGTAGTCTTCATCGACGACATTCTGATCTATTCGAGGACCCGTGAGGAGCATGAGCAGCATCTGGAGGTTACGTTGCAGACCCTCCGCGCACACCAGCTGTATGCGAAGCTGGAGAAGTGCGAGTTCTGGCAGGAGGAGGTAAAGTTCCTCGGTCACGTGGTGACGAGGGAGGGCGTCGCAGTGGACCCCTCGAAGGTTGAGGCAGTGCGTCAGTGGGGCCAGCCCACGACCGCGTCCGAGATCCGCAGTTTTCTTGGTTTGGCGGGCTATTACCGGCGTTTCATTGAGGGCTTCTCACGTATTGCGGCCCCGCTGACCAGGTTGACTCGGAAGGGCGCGGAGTTTATTTGGAGTGACGCATGCGAGCGAGCGTTTATGGAGTTGAAGGACCGTCTGACGTCCGCTCCTGTCCTCACTCTTCCCTCTGGGAGTGACGGATTTATTGTATTTACTGATGCCTCGCATATTGGTTTGGGTGCTGTCCTGATGCAGCACGGGAGACCAGTGGCCTTCGCGTCTCGCCAGCTCAAGATCCACGAGCTGAACTACCCCACGCATGATCTGGAGTTGGCTGCAGTTGTCTTCGCACTGAAGGTGTGGAGGCACTATCTCTATGGGGTCAGGTTCGAGCTCTTCTCCGACCACAAGAGCTTGAAGTACCTCTTCTCGCAGTCCGAGTTGAACATGAGACAGAGGCGCTGGATGGAGCTCCTGAAAGACTATGACTTCGATCTTCAGTACCACCCTGGCAAAGCGAACGTGGTGGCGGATGCCCTCAGCCGTCAGCCCCGAGGCTTGGTGGCGCATCTGATGATTCAGGAGTGGCGGATGCTTGAGGATGTGGCAGAGTATGATTTTGAGTTCGGCCTGCAGTCTTCTATCGTGCAGTTATCGAGCCTGTCGATTCAACCCTCTCTCGTCGCAAGGGTGATCGAGGCTCAGCAGGCTGATGAGTCGTTGCAGAGTTATATGGCAGAAGCTGCATCCGAGAGTCAGGTAGATTGGCAGATTGGTACAGATGGTGGACTTCGCTTCAGAGGCCGATTGTGTGTCCCGGATATCCCTGAGCTACGTAGAGATCTTATGACCAAGGCGCATCGATCGCGTTTTTCTATCCATCCTGGCTCGACGAAGATGTACCGTGACATGAGGCGACAGTATTTTTGGGCGGGGATGAAGCGCCAGATCGCTAGTTTTGTGGCCGAGTGTGACACGTGCCAGCGTGTCAAGGCCGATCATCAGAGACCCCCTGGTCTATTGCAGCCGTTGAGTATCCCGATGTGGAAGTGGGAGCACGTGTCGACAGATTTCATTATGGGCTTGCCGAGGACTCAGCGCGGTCATGACGCCATTTGGGTTGTTGTGGATCGTCTGACGAAGTCGGCACATTTTCTCGCGATGCGTGCGACTTTGTCTATGGACCGGCTTGCGAAGTTATTCCTCGAGGAGATTGTGAGACTGCATGGCGTTCCAGTCTCGATCGTTTCTGACCGAGATTCGAGGTTCACGTCTCAGTTTTGGGGGAGCTTCCAGAGAGCGATGGGGACTGATTTGCAGCTCAGCACCGCGTACCATCCGCAGACCGATGGCCAGACCGAAAGGGTCAATCAGATCCTTGAGGATATGCTTCGGGCCTGCGCGATTGATTTCGGGGGTAGCTGGGATGAGCATCTGCGATTGGCTGAGTTCGCATACAATAACAGCTATCAGGCGACCATCGGCATGGCTCCTTTTGAGGCACTATATGGCAGACCATGCAGATCACCGAGTTGTTGGACCGAGGTTGGAGAGCGCCGTCTCCTAGGTCCCGAGCTTGTGCAGGAGACGTCAGAGGCTATCGATATCATTAGGCAGAGGATGCGCACAGCTCAGAGCCGGCAGAAGAGTTTTGCTGATCGTCGGCGTCGTCCCTTGGAGTTTGATGTAGGGGACCATGTGTATCTCAAGGTCTCGCCCATGAAGGGCGTAGTTCGTTTTGGAGCGAAGGGCAAGCTTGCCCCGAGGTTTATAGGACCTTTTGAGATCACTAGGCGCGTTGGCGCCGTGGCCTATCGGCTTGCCTTGCCATCTCAGTTGTCTGGCGTCCACAATGTTTTCCATGTCTCTATGTTGAGGAAGTGTGGGTCAGACACCGTTCCTGTTATCGATTGGCAGCCGTTAGAGGTTCGTGAGGACGCTTCTTACATTGAGCAGCCGGTTCGTATCCTGGATCGGAAGGAGCAGGTCCTCCGGACCAAGGTCATTCCGTTGGTGAAGGTTCAGTGGGGTCACCATTCTGTTGAGGAGGCTTCGTGGGAGCGCGAGGCCGAGATTCGAGAGCGTTATCCCCATCTATTTGATGATTGATTATGTGATGTATTTTGTATATTATCTCTGGTTTTATATAGTGATGTTATGTTTCTTATTCCTCACGAGTTATGCCTAGTTGCGATGATTGTGTAAATTTCGAGGACGAAATTTTTATTAGGAGGGGAGAGCTGTAAGACCCGCGTCTTAGACCGTACCGTTCCGTAGGTTTCCGCGGTCTTTCCGGTCGAATTTCGGCAACCTTCGACCCTTAACCGGCGTTGCGCGCGACCCTGATTCACACGCTGTCAACCCGAGTCAACTCAACCCGAGACTGGTACCTTAGCGACCGCACCGTCGCCGCGGTTCCGATGCCGCGACTCGCGCGCCGAGGCGATACTCTGGCTAGGAGATGTAGGCCAGCGTTCGGTGCGAGAAAATGCCGCGCGTTGCGAAACCCAAGAGAATCTCAACGAGATGTCACATCAATCACCCATCAATCAATCCCATCATGTCAAGTACACATCACTTTTCACCCATTTCCAAGCAACCACAAAAGTCAAAAAGGCTCTTACACACCCATGCCTTTCTTACACAAATGGCCATAAAAGTCAAAAAGTTCTTACACCCATCACCACCACATCCATCACTCCATCAAACATCACCCATCTCTCTCTCCCTTTACAAGTCTCTCTCTCTCTCTCTCTCTCTCTCATTTTCAAAGATCATTCCAAGCAACCAAGAAACCATACGTCCAAGCCTCTCCCTCCCTTTCAAAACCACAAGTGTGGCCCACCTCTTCCTACCCTTCCATCTTCCATCTCAACCATCCATTCCTCATCTCCTCCGTCGGAATCGAAGTAAGGGAGCAAAGGAAGCCTTGGGACCAAGAAGGAGCCGGTGGGTGATATTAGATCATTGTTTTTTCCTTCATTTTGTTGATTAAGGGTCCATTTATGTGGGACCCACCTTGATGTATATTTGTATGAGGGACCCATAGTGGCGGGGTCCCTCCATTCTCACCGATCTCTCTCTTTCTCTCTCTCCCTCTCCTTTTCATTTTCTTTTATTGTGGAGTTCATGTGTTTGTGATAAGTGGGGCCCACCTTATATGTGTTGTATCGACGCCATCCATCATCTGGTGGCCCACCTGAGCAGGCCCACACATCCCTTGCACTTGAATGTCAACCCGTCCAGCGTCCCTGGACGCTGGACGTCATTTGGGAAACACAATATAAGCTTGGTTTAAGCTTTGGTGTGGGCCACTCATGCAGGCCCCACCTTGTTGTATGTGTTCAATCCACTCCATCCATCTCATTCTTTGGCTCGATTTAAGCGTCGAGCCGAAAAATGGCGTGAATCCGATACTCCACGGGCCGTACCGTAGGAAACGGTATCCTTTACCGTTCAAAACTTCTAGGACCCACCATATCGTATCCATACATCAAAAAATTCGACCTTTGGACTCCTTTGATGTATTCCGGGCCCCAGAATGCAATGGGCGGAGCAGATCCTCCAGTAGTGGGCCCCACACGTCTTTTTCTGCGTGAAAACAAAAAAAATATATATAAAAAAAACGTCGAAGGCAGCAGCGCCTGCTGCTGCCCTGACAGCGCCAGAGAGGGCGCAGGCGCTACCTGCGCCGGTTTGGGCGGACGGACAGGGACACCCACGGCCCCTGCCGTGGGCCCCACCGTGATGTCTATCTGTCATCCGACCTGTCTATAAGGTGGGCCACCCCCTGAAGCAGGTCCCCTCCAAAAATCGGGTTGATCTGAGTTCTGGGTGGCCCACACCAAGGGAAACAGTGTGAATTGAAAGTCTACTGTTGAAACTTTCTTGTGGCCCACAGAAGTTTTGGATCAAGATGAAATTTATGTTTTCCCTTCACTGAGGTCCATATGACCCTTTTTAACGGGTCGGATGGCATGTAAACACTATGGTGGGCCCCACTTGGAGCCCACAGTGATGTATGTGTCTATCCCACCGTCCAGGCGGGCGGTGGGGGGCCTACTGTGATGTTTGTGTTTCACCCACCGTCAAGGCAGACGGTGGGGCCCCTGTGAGGTGTGTGCGTGCGTGTAGGTGTGTGCACGAGTGTGCGTGCGTGCGTGTGTGTGGGTGTGTATGTGTGTGGTGCGTGTGTGCTGGTATGTGCATGTGCATGTGTATACATACACACACATATTTATATATATATATATATATATATATATATATATAATACATATTTATTGGTGGGCCTTCTTGTGGGCCCACCCGTGATGCATGTGTTGCCTCCAAAGCCATGCACCATTCGACCAGCCTGGCTTAAGGCTTGAGGCTAACAATGAGCCAAATCCATAGTCCAAGTGGGCTCCACCCTACAATGTTTCGAGGCCCACTTTGAGATATAAGGCCCATGGGAATAGGCCCATTTGATATATATCAGGCCCATGGGATTGGACTCATTTGATGTATTCTAAGGCCCATATTAGGAGGCCCATTCGATGTAACTAAGGCCCGTTGGTGCGACTCATTGATGTGGCCCACTTGATGAATATGTAAAACCCGTATCCTAGTTCGTACTGTTCCGATGAATCCTGCGATCCTTTCCGTCGAAGTCCGGCAATCCACGACTGATAATCGACGTTGCGATTGATCGTAAGTCACATCCTTTAGATTCGAGTCGGTTTAATCCGAGACCTGTATCATTGCGACCGCACCGTCGCCGCGGTTCCAACGCCGCGACTCACGCATCGATCCGATACCCTGACCAGAAGATGTGAGCCGGCGTTCAGTTCGAAGAAACGCCGCGCTTTTACGATCCCGAGAGAATCTCTACAACATGTCAAATCAATCCATCAATCAAATCAATCACATCAATCAATCAATTTCAAGTACACATCACCTTCTCCACAAGTAAAGCACCATCCATCAGTCAACCTTCTCCCCCCCTCTCTCTTACACTACCTACCCACATCCATCACTCACCTCACATCAACCCATCACTCACCTCACATCACTCTCTCTCCTTATCTCTCTCTTTCCCTACACCATTTTCCAAGCAACCCAAATGGAAAAAAAAAACCCCACGTTGGGAGCTCTTCCATGAGAGAACAAGCAAAAGTGAGGCCCACCTTTCCCTTCCCAAAACCCTCCATCCTAGCCCTTGATTTCCCATCTCTACCGTCAAAGAGGAGCACAAGGAGATAGGCATTCCAACGGACCGAGAAAATCGAACGGTGGGTGCTTTGATAGGGTAGTTTTCATGCTTTCTTAGGTGGGCCAAGTGAGACCTACCGATCAATGGTATGGATCTCACTTGGGACCCTATGATGTGGCCAATGGCCCACTTTGATTACTTTTTATGTATGATGGAATGCAAGGGAGGGCCCATAGTATCGGGGTCCCTCCATCCCACGTGTGTCCCACTTTCTCTTTCTCTCTCTCCCTCTCTTTCCTTTATTCTCCATTCATGTGATGTTGGTATGATTGTGTGGCCCACTTGGATGGACCCCACCATGAGGCATGGTTTTATCTAAGCCCGTTATAAGTGAGGCCTACCTTATATGTGTTGACCCACACCATCCTCTAAGTGGTGGCCCACCTAAACAGGGCCCACCTCAATGCGTGTGTTACACTCAAACCGTCCAGACGCTGGACGTGTCTGGGAAAAACACAAATTTTTGGCTTGTTTCAAAGCCTTGGGAAAGGGTGTCCCATGTAGGCCCCACCTTGATGTATGTAGTTAATCCAAGCCACCTACCCTTTTCCACAATTCATTTTAGACGTTGAGAAAAAAATTGAGGATGATCTGACTTTCTGGTGGGCCGTACCTTAGCAAATACTAATTCTCACCGTTTAAATTCATTTGAATCTTTCTACGCACCAAAATATATCCAATATTGGGCTTGATGGGTTGGTATTGAACTGTAGACGCCATTGGATGAGTCAGATTTGCCTGAAGCGGGCCCCACACCTGAAAAACCACAAAAAAACAAGGTTTTGTAAAAAAAAAAAAAAAAAAATGGCAGCAGCAGCAGCATTTCTGCTGCTGCCGCTGACACAGGAAGGACGCCAGCGTCCTGGCGTGAAACGGGCAGGCCCCACGGCCCCTGCCATGGCCCCACCTTGATGTTTATTTAAAATCCACACCGCCCATTTAGTGGGCCACTCCCTGAAGTAGATCCCCTCCGAATTTGAGCCACATCCAAGACTCAGGTGGCCCACACCACATGAAACAGTGTAAGTTGAACTCTACCATTGAAGCCCTTTTGGGCATTACAGAAGTTTCGGATCAAGGTGAAAATTGTTTTTCACCCTTTATCCAGGTCCCCGTGACCTTATGAACGGGGCGGATGGAAAATAACGTTTACAGTGGGCCCCACATGTGACCCACACTGATGATGTATGTATTTGCATCCACCGTCCAGGCGGACGGTGGAACCCACCCTGATGCATGTGTTATATTCCACCGTCCAGTGGACGGTGGGGGCCTGTATGTGTGAGTGTGCAGGGTGTGTGTGTATGCGTGTTGGTGTGCGTGCGTGTGTGTATGTGTGTGTGTGTATATATATATATATATATATATATATATATATATATATAATATTATATCATATATAATATTGTATATATATATTATGTATAAATTATATATTATATTATTTATATTATTCTGGTTGGTGGGCCTTCAGGTGGACCCCCACCATGATGCAGGTGTTGCATCCAATCTGTCCATCCATCTTAAAAGCTCATCTTTTGTGTGGCATGAGCTAAAGATGAGCTAGATCCGTAGTTCGGTGGGCCCCACCTCTGATGCATGTGTTGCATCAAAATGATCTAACCATTTGATTTAACTGTGGACGTCTATTGAGGCCCACCTTGGTATGTGGATGAGGCTCACCTTGATTTAATTGTGGTCGTCCTTTGAGGCCCACCTGGGTGTATATTTAAGGCCCAAGTGATGAGGCCATCTTGTTATATTTATGACCGTTGTTGAGGCCCACTTTGATATATATAGGCCCATATTATGAGGCCCATTTTGATGCATTCAAAGGCCCATGGGTTATGGCCCATTGCAATGTACATAAGGCCTCCTTTGATGTGGCCCACTTGATTTATAAAAGGCCCATATGATGCGGCCCATTTGATAAATGTAAGGCCCATGGGTCGAGGCCCAACAGGATGTCCTTAGGGTCCATTGCAATGAGGGATTCCTCCATAGTATGTGTAATGATGTTTGATGACAGGTTATGCCTTGGGGACAATGTTGGTTTGACGTCCACATTGTACGAGTAACGTTGGTTAGATGTCCACAGTATAACTCTCCCTAAGGTCACTGATAGGCCCGTATCTGTTTCATGTAGGCCGTCTAGGCCCATCTTCGGCGTAAGGATAGTCCATTACTTTATAACATGCTTAGTATAGTTCCATGATTCATGTCATACGCATCATATGTATGCTCGACATGAGGAATGTTTGACCATAGCATAAGCCTTTGGGCTGAAACATTTACGGGACTCCATATAAGACAGATTGCCCGACATGAGCGCGTGGTACGCGCGAGATTGCTGCATGTTTGTATGGTGTGACTCATGCATCTCGCATATGTGTGACTTGATCACTGCACGCCCTAGCGACATCAGGGCCGTGGCTCCACAGGCACATCGTGGATGGCCGTATCGGATACCAGAAATACTTTGTTCTAGCACTGTGGGCACTTAGGATGTCCTTGGGTGAGAGTCCCAGAACCTTTTTTGGTACCAGGAGATGCTCCAAACGTCTAGACCGAGTGGATACATGAGCGCCCGAGTGCCAAATACCAGTAGGCCGCGTCTCCCACTGTGTCGTGGTCGGTTGGAAGGGGTGTGTGCCTTATCCGCCTGAGTGAGGGGGCTATACGCTAGGCTGAGTTTGACCAGCTCGCGAATGTGTCCGCTATCGACGAGCCGGGTAGGTATTGGCAGACTACTGGTCAGGCGGATAGTGTGGTCTCTTCCACTCGCTTGACTGTGCAGCTAGGGAGGAGGCAGTCAGTGTGAGGTGTATTGGACCCCGGTGATATCCTGAGAGGAACTGTACTGATATGTATACTTATAGAGTACTGACATGCTTGATTTGCATCTCGCATATGACATTGGCTACATAGGCCTCACATCGCATGGCCTTGGTATGGCCGATCGCATTCATGCCTTGCATGGCTCTGGTTCAGTTGATAGCATTCATGGACTTGTCGCATACTTCCGCATTACTCTGATACTGTACACTTGGTGTTTGCCATGCGCACACTTACTCACCACCCTCTAAGCTTTTGTAAGCTTATGCACGACCGTTGCGTGCAGGTAGCGTTGGACAGCAGCAGCGTTGAGGCAGGAGCGCGCATCAGATCATTTTGGAGCCTTTTGACTATACTGTATTTTCCTTCCCGCATTGTACTTAAAAGTTTTTGATATAGTGGATATGTGTTGATGTTGTTTTGTGATTTGGTTATGCTTGTGGTTATGCTCCATTACAAAAAAAAAAAAAAAAATTCAGACTGAAAAATCCTCCTTGTAAGATCCCAGGATCGGAATCTGGCGTATGGGCGTTGGGATCCGAGAATGGGGTATTACGGAGGCTGTCGGCGCCGGATTCGGCGATCGGGAATTTTGTGAGCCCGGTTTCCGAGTTTGGGGCGTGACAGAATATAAGGCCCATATGATAGGGCCCATTTGATGTATTTAATGCCCAATGGGATGTACCTATGATCCATTGCAATGCGTGACCCCAACCTGGTTCATGTAATGGTATTCACTACGGGCTACGCCTTGGGAGCAATGCTGGTTTGACGCCCACATTGCAAGTATAATGTTGGTTAAATGTCCGCATTACGACTCTCCCTAGGGCCCATTGATAGGCCGTATTTGTTGCGTGTAGGCCGTCTAGGCCCATCTGCGTTGTAAGCATAATTCATTACTTTATAACATGTGTAGTATAGTTCCATGATTCATGATCATACGCATCATATGTATGCTTGACATGAGAAGTGACTGATCATAGCATATGCCTTCGGGCAGATTGATTAGGGGCTCCCGGTTAGGCGGTGTTGCCCTACATGAGCGCATGATACGCGCAGGATTTCTGCATGATTGAATAGTGTGTTTCATGCATTCGCATTGTGTGATGTGGTTACTGTATACCCTAGCGACATCAGGGTCATAGCCCTCCACAGGCGTATCGTGGTTGGCAGGATTGGATACCGGAAATCTTGTTCTACATGGGGTGCTATAGATATCCCTGGGTGAAAGTCCCTAAACCCTTATGGTACCAAGAGGTTTGCTCCAACGTCTAGACCGAGTGGGTGCATGAGCGCCGATGGCCGATTACCAGGAGGCTGCGCTTTCCACTGTGTCGTGGTCGGTTGGAAGGGGGTACGGCCTTACCCGCCCGAGAGGAGGGGGGCAATGCTAGGCTGAGTCTGACCAGCTCGAGGAATGGGTCCGCTATCGACGAGCCGAGCCCGATATTGGCAGGCGGGTAGTGAGGTCTCTTCCACTTACCTTATTGCGCGCGATGGGGCGGCAATCTGGTTTAGAGTGTACTAGACCCCGGTGATATTCCAGATTTTGAGCTATACTGATATGTGGACTTAGATGAGGATTTGTATGCTTGAGTTGCATTTCGCATCGCATGGCCTTAGTATGGCCGACATCTTTCATGCCTTGCATTGCATAGCCTTGGTACGGCTAGTAGTATTCATGGATTCACCAGCATGTTCCGCATTACTCTGATACTGCATACTGCATTACTACCTTGTGCACACACTTTCACCACCCTCTAAGCTTTCTATAAGCTTATGCACGACCGTTGCGTGCAGGTGACGCGAGGACGCAGCAGCGCTGAGGCAGGAGCGCAGAGCAGATCTTTTGGAGCTTTTTGTCCATTCTCATTGTATTTCCCTTTATGCTCATTGTACTTGTAAAGTTTTTGATCATAGTGGAAATGTGATGGAGTTTTTGGTTGTTGTTTGTGGGTTATGCCTTTGGTTATGCTTATTACGATTTAGACTGATATTAGAAATCCTCCTCGTAGCATCCCAGGATCGGAACCTGGCGAATGGGCGCCGGGAGCCGAGAATGGGGTTCTACGGAGGCTGTCGGCGCCGGATTCGGCGATCGGGAATTTTGTGAGCCCGGTCCCCGAGTTTGGGGCGTGACAATGAACTTCCTACAAAAGTCCTTCAAGAAATTTGCCAATGCCATATCCAAGAGCTGGACAGGTGGAAATAACGTTGCGAGTGAACTTTGTGGGGTCCACTATATGTATGTGTCATTATCCACACCATCCATCCGTTGTTTTTACATCTCATTTTAGGGCATCTCCCCAAAATTGGCGCATGTCCTGTTGGGATTTTTGGCCTGCGGAATCACACAGATCTAGATCTAGGATAGCAATCCAATGGCACGAAGCACACAAGAGAACACACAGATTTAACGTGGAAAACCCTTGCGGGAAAAAACCACGGCACAAAGCGACAGATCACCACTATGAAAATAGAAATTACAAAGAGAAGACTTACCCAATTCGAACAACTTCGAATCTAACCCTTGCTACACCCTTTTGGAAACCCTTAGAATATTTTCCCATACCCTAGAAAAACCCTAGGAACACTTATTTATAGTTTAGGCAACTTCCCTTCCGCATCCCAGTTGCAAAAGGACACAGATTTCCGCAATCCGCAAAATTGCAGAACGAATCTTCGTAACCTACGACTAGTCGAAGGGGAGCTACGACTGGTCGAACAAACCCTACGACTGGTCGAAGGCGGTCCGAACATGAAAAACATAGCCGCTGGACTTTGAGTCAAACGGGCTATGACCGGTCGACCAGCTCCTACGACCAGTCGTGGCTGACTCACGACTAGTCGAACGACACCCAAAAAATAGATTTAAGACTTTTTTCTCAACAATCTCCACCAAGTCTTCAATCTTCAACCGTATAGCTCCTTGACCTCTTCTCCTATTTCTGCATTACATCATAGTTTCTCTTGCACACTCCGTTTTCCTTTTATGTCATCGCCAAGCCCAGAGAAGTTTCACAGACCTTGAACTTCTCTACAGGAACGATCTAGAAGAGCATGTCCGTCGGATCAGAATCCACATGCCCAACCATCTTTGCTCCTGTCTTCTCAAAAGAAAAAACGTAGCCTTCTTACCATCTCACCGCTACCCAATATTGCTTGCTGGGGTACTTGCTCACAACATTGATAGCATGTGAAATAACCGGTATAATCCAGACCATGGCATACACTGCCAACCGCATTCAAATAAGGCTCATGAGATATCCTGCTTTTCCTCATCTGTTTTGGGACATGTCCTGAGGAAAAACTTGAGGAGAGACGCGTAGGGAACGCTCTCTGGTTTACCTGGCCATTACATCATTGATCAATACCTACACACAAGGTATTCCTCCTGTGATTACCAAAGCCTACTCCTCCTTCAGTCTCAATGCCGAGAACCATCTTTGCAGCCCCCCGATCTTCATCCTGAATATCCCACTTAACCGAGTCTTCAGTACATTGATTTCAGACATGTCATAATTGGCGATCTACATGTCATCAATTTTTGACTCACCATGAAGGAATCAAACCACTGCCTAGGCGACAGGTCGAACCACGACCTCCTGCAAAGTCTTTTCTCAGCTCATTTAACTTCGAACCGCTCTGGTTGCTTCATGTAGATCTGTTATTCACTTTCCCTTACAGAAGTGCAGACTCCACATCCATCCTTCCAGCTCAAGATCACAATGGCCAACCAGCGCCAATGACGGATCTAATAGACACCTACTATACCGTCAGTACGAATATCTCTGAGAAGCCGATCCCTTCTCTCTGAGCATAACCATTCGCTACCAACCTCGCCCTGTATCTATGTTGTATCCTCCTGAAGATCCACCTACATCCAACCGCTCTCTGGCCTACTGGAAGCTCCACTAGCTCTCATATGTCGGTCTGGTACAACGAATCCATCACATCGCCCATAGTCACCTTTCACTTCTCAGCACCAGGCTCACCTAGAGCCATCTGAATAGAAGATGAATCTCCTGCGATATTGGAGTCATCCATGTACCTCGCCAATATCTTGCGATCATGTCGTGTGATTCTTCTCACAGGTGGCTGCTCCACCTGCTATGTATCCCTGTCCGCGCATCTCAGCCTTCCCACCCTGCCCGCTCATGTGGCCATGCCCAGCATACCACACACGTGCAAAGGTGGAATCCGCTACATCCACTGTAGCTCCACCGTTTGAAGTGCTCCCGATCAACCTGTACAAGTTACCGAGTCGTTGCACTTTCATGATTACCCGTGCCCTCTTAGATACTTTAAGAGCACCATCAATACCTGTGTACTTGCATCCTTTCGCCTCAAGTACACCACGAGAAATCAGATTCTGCTTCAGATCAGGAACGTGCCTGATATCAGTCAGGGTGTGCTCCACCCCATCAAACATCCTGATACGCACCGTACCAACAACGACAACATTAAAGGCAATGTCATTGCTCATAAACACTTGTCCACCATCACACTCCTTGTAGTTGGTGAACCAACTCCGATGAGGAGTCATGTGAAAAAATGCCTCTGTGTCTAGCATCCACTCGTCCTTACGATCATCGTATAACCGCCTGATAGTAGACACAGACAAAACATCACCATCACATCCACTCGATCTATCTGACATGACAACATTGGCCTCCCTGTACAAAGCCTCAAAATCTTCTCTCTTCGATTTAGGATTTTCACAATCCTTCTTCACATATCCTTCCTTCCCATAGTTCCAGCACTTTACCTTCCCTTTGTCATTGCCCTTAGATTTGGATCTAGAACCTACAGAACCTGTACCTTGTCCAGAATTACTACCCACTGTAAACAGTGCATCAGAAGACGTCCTCATGTCGCTGTTTAGTTGTCTCATAACCTTCCCTTGAAGGACCGAGATAATGGTATCGACATTCAAGGTTTTGTTCGTGCTGCACATAGTGTCCTTGAATGCCTCAAAAGACGTCGGGAGAGAATTCAGCAACATACATGCCTGTTCTTCATCTTTCATCACTTCCTCCATATCCAGCAATTTGCAAACCAATTTATTAAAGTTACTGATGTGAGCCTCCAGATCTCCACCCTCTACCATCTTAAAGTTATACCATTGTCGCTTCAAATGCAGGCGATTTTCAGAGGATTTCTTCGCATAAACATCCTCTAACTTCGCCCATAACTTAGCCGCAGTTTTCTCTCTCATGACGTTGTAGAGAACCTCATCTATGAGACATAAACGGATCGATGATAAAGCCTTCTTATCAAGAGTATTTCAATCACCATCAGTCATAGTGGACTTCTGCTCCTCAAGAGCACCACATTCGCCTTGCTTGATTAAGGAACTCATCATCTTGATCTTCCATAACTCAAAATTATTTTTCCTTGAGTACTTCTCAATATCATACCTAGCGTTTGCCATTATTATTAATCCCTCAGATTCAGATCTGTGCCCCAACCGAACTTTGGCTTTGATACCACTTGTTGGGATTTTTGGCCTGCGGAATCACACAGATCTAGATCTAGGATAGCAATCCAATGGCACCAAGCACACAAGAGAACACACAGATTTAACATGGAAAACCCTTGCGGGAAAAAATCATGACACAAAGCAACAGATCACCACTATGAAATAGAAATTACAAAGAGAAGACTTACCTGATTCGAACAACCTCGAATCTAACCCTTGCTACACCCTTTTGGAAACCCTTAAAATACTTTTCCATACCCTAGAAAATCTTAGGAACACCTATTTATAGTTTAGGCAACTTCCCTTTCGCATCCCAGTTGCGAAATGACACAGATTTCCGCAATCCGCAAAATCGCGGAACGAATTTGCGTAACCTACGACTAGTCGAAGGGGAGCTACGACTAGTCGAAGCTACAACTGGTCGAACAAACCCTACAACTGGTTGAAGGTGGTCCGGACATGAAAAACATAGCCGCTGGACTTTGAGTCGAACGGGCTACGACCGGTCGACCAACTCCTACGACCAGTCGTGACTGACCCACGACCAGTCGAACAACACCCAAAAAACAAATTTAAGACTTTTTTCTCAACATGTCCAAGGCTTAAGTGGACCACTTCACAATAGGTATAATGTTGTTCCCCATTGAAACCTTCCTAGGGCCTACATTAATGTTTATTTGTCAACTAACTAGTTCATAAGGTCACATAGGCTCACATAGGCATGGATGAATGGAAAACAAAGATATCAACTTGATCCAAAACTTCTTTGGTCCCAAAATGTTTTCAATGGTAGGAGTTCAATTCCCACCCTAAATGAATTGTAATAATGGATAGATGGCATGTATAATGACAAATACATCACGGTGAGCTCTATAGAATTTACTCACTAACACTCACACTCTCACACCACAATGGGTACTTGAACTTATGACCTCGCATTGAAACTTATGAGATTAATCTACCATTAAGGCATGATCAAGGACCCAATTTACTCACTACCCATAGCATGGATATACCACACATAAATCATGGTGGCTCCAGAGATGATAGAAAGTAGAGCATCCTTGCCATGAAAAATGTGGGCCATATTATGCAGATCACTTTGTGAGATTAGAACAAGCCACCCATACCATTATCCATTGATTTTCATAAATGCAATCAGCCTGATTAATAGACCATCCTAGTTTTTGCTTCAAGAGGATCTTTATGATTTATTACTTTTTAGGGGTGCACACGGTTCGGTTTCGGTTTTGAAACTAGAACCGAATAGCCAAGGAGATAGTTGAATTGGTCCTGCCAGCTGTCAATATGGACCCCTTCATGTGAAGGGGGCCACCTTTAGTTCTTATCCCTTTTGAAACCGGATCCAAACCGTGTGCACCCCTATTACTTTTGACACGGTTCAAATATTATATATGCTTGGGGGCATGGCATGCACTACTCATGTGGAGAATGGAAGAAGAGAATTTAGAAAGAAATGATAGAGGCTACCTACAAAGAAAAGAGAAACTATACATATGGAGGAAGAGAAAAGCAATCATATTAGATATGATGAAAGAAAAACATAAAGGTGATGACTACATATAGAGACAAGCTTAATAGACTATATGGAGAGAGAAATCAAGCGGGAGAAATTGAGTGGGTAAAATCTAAGCCCATATGGAGCTTTTTAAAATCCAAGCGGCCTGTATATTGCTAAGCTACCTGACCTCTAAATGGACCTAATTACCCTCAACTTCATCTCAAATCCTGCCTTATGTCTTTTTAAAACCCAAATTTCAACACTATTTAAAAACTAATTAAAGGTTTAAAATTGTCTATGGCTGCTCATATAGAATAGCATATTCTTTTTTGCTAGGAAAGAAGTGAGATATCGACAAGAAAGCATTCGTCACTCGTGACAATTCACATCCAAAGTTGTATATGAACATCACCCTCAAGTGGAAATTCCAATTTGGGCAGAGATGTTGGTGAATTTAGACGGCATTCAGTCCAAGTATGCATAAGTCAAAAAAAAATTTTAT
>JAJHSJ010000004.1:28750127-28829163 GCA_021015155.1 Magnolia officinalis | reverse complement strand
TGTCTAGGCCATTGATTCCACAGATGGGCCATTCACCAAAGGTCCCAAATTGGAAGATCATTACTGTCTAATCTTTGGTATTCTCAGTGGCTCGTTGGTGCAATTCTCCTTAACTGATGTAGAACTTAATCACAGATGCATTCCTAGCATGGTTGGGCCAAAAGAAAGTGGACCGTATATTAGTCATCACTTTTAATCCAGGTATCATTATGGGGCGTATAGCCTATTAATCTTTACTGAACGGGTCATCTAAGGTGAACCAACCCATGAAGTGGGTCGCATCTATCCGTTTCATCAGAAAACACGCGCTTTTAGCTGAAAAATGAATTTTTAGGGGAAAAAATGGCTATTTTTAATATTTTCTTATTTTTAGAGTTTTTTATTTTTCATCTTTTTTAGAAATAACTTGTAATCATATTAGGACTCTTCTAGCAAAACTTATTCAAAATTTTATTTTTTTAGAAATTGGGCTTTGGAAGAGTTTTAGTAGAATTATGATTTTTATTAGAGTTAGAAATTTGCTATGGTAATTACGAATTTTAGTTTTTTATTATTTCTATATTAATGATGTAACAGGCACACACAGATTAGACAATTATCAATCAATAAAATTATTTTGAATATTTTATAATTATTTCTATTTTCTTTTCCTCATGGATTTGAGGTTTCTCTGTGAGGAGTCCAAGGAAGTTCTGCATGGATTCGGAACAGTTATCTCCCCGAGAAGACAGTGCTCGACTTCGCGTCCTTCCCTGCGTCATTATCCATGTATTTGTATGACAATAATTAAATAGTTTAAGTTGACCAATTGATGGATTTTTAGAAATGGTCCAACAATGATGGGTCATCAAATCAATGGCTTTGATGAGTCCACCCACAGGTACAAACTTAAAAAATGGTGGTTTCTCTTCAACCATATACACTTGACATAGTTGTCAGCCAATCTAAACCCTCCAAACCCATGACCCAAGCATACGAAAAACTGTCATGAGAAGATATAACATTAACTTACACGAGTTTAAACCACTAATTATTTTACTTTTAACCATCCATATTATAGACATAATCGACAGTGGACCAAAGTTACATGGATCAAAGGTCACTCTTATACGTGATACAAGATCAGATAGATTGTGCTACTTCACTAAATTTTTCCATACGAATTTAAGCCACTCATCATTTTACTTTTAACCATCTATATAATTAATAGAAATAATAAATATATGCAATGTACTTTAGAGGCCAACTGTATTATGCACCTTACACCACATAAAAATTGGGTGCAGACACTATAGACAAGATTTTGATGATGGCATCACAAAAACTGTCTTGTAGTGCTTTGGCCTCATTTTTCTATAATTTTATGTATGATTTGATATTTAATCTATATATATGTACGTAGTAAATATTATTATAAACCACGCATGAATATTATTATATTATAAAATGTTTGGCCATGTAGGACCCACCCATTTAGCTACGGCTCAAATAATCTATTCCTTTTTGGTTTTTTCAATTCATGCATTCTCATATACGATAAAAACTGATAGTTAACATTCATTGGTAAACCATAATAGAGCTGTACTGTGATCCATGGTTGACTATTCAAAAGGCATTTTTACTCTCGTCATGTGTAAAAGAAGCATAAAATAACCTTTCACACTTGCTATATGACGCAGGGCATGAGGTCGAGCACGGTCTTTCCAGAGAAGTTCCCACTATAGAACTTCCATGGATTTTATAGAAGTTCCATGGACTTGTTCCGAATACATGGAACTTCTCTGGACTCCTCACATATACTTATCCAATTTACGAGGGAAAAAAAAAAAGAGTAAGCAAAATAGAAATAAATTCTATAAAATCCATAATTTGATTGCTATCTGAATAAACAAGTTTACACCCCTTTAAATAGGGATACTACCTCATGGAATAAGTTTCGGAATTAACATACAATTAAAACTCTTAAAATTTGTGACTTACTATAAATAGTAAACTTACTATTTATAAATGGTCGTGATTCCTACTAGTGGGCATGTTTTTGGCCAAAAATACGCTGTTCTCATCATTATTCTAAGCACTTTCATGTTGGGCACGACTCATGAAGAGTTAAACTAAAACTTACTATAAATAGTAAAAATGAAATTAAAATAGGAATTCGATCATCAATCAGATGGTATTTCATAAATTTGGGTTGCCGATTTGGTGTGGCCAACCCGGCATAGCAAGTTGGGTGGCTAAATTGTTGAGATGTGAAGCCACATCTGACGGTTGCTCGACCGGTCGTGGCCCATGCTCGACCAGTCGAGTGCCCCACTTGACCAGTCGTGAGCAGTCATGGATTAACTCGACTCAAAGTCCAACGAGCATCAATTTTTAGGTTCCGATGTGCTCGACCGGTCGAGGGATCCGCTCGACTGGTCAAGCAGTCTGCTCGACCAGTCGAGGTTACGCAGATTCGTTTCAGGATTTGATGTGGACTGCAGAAATTTGAGTCGGTTTTCGCAAGGGTGCGAAAAGGAAGTTGCCTAAACTATAAATAGGTGTCCCTAGGGCTTTTCTATCAATGGAAAATAATTCTAAGGTATGGGCAAAGGGTTTTCTATGTACTTCCAAGGGAGAGGTTAGTATATTGCCTTGTAATCTTCGTTCTTCTTCATGGTGGAAGTTTGCATCCATGGTTTTTTACCCTTGTTGGGGTTTTTCCACATATATCTTGTCTTGTGGTTTATTTGGAATGCTTTAATTTTTTTTGTTAGTTTATATTTCTTCTTGTTTAACGTTTGTGGGTGAGACTTGAGATTGGATCTCAGTTCAATGCGTTGTTAGCGTGCTGTGCAACAACTGATATCAGAGCTATTAATTTAGTTCTATTGGGAGCGATGATGGAAGAAAGAAAGACTAGAATTGAGAAGTTTGATGGTTCAAACTTTGCCTTCTGAAAGATGCAGATAGATAATTATCTGTATGAGAAGGACCTCTATATTCCTCTAGGAGGAAAAGAGAAGAAACCGGAAAAGATGACAGATGATGAATGGTTTTTACTGGATAGGAAGGCTTTAGGAACGATCTGACTCTCTTTGTCTCAGAGCGTCGCCTTCAATATACCCAAGATGAAAATCATAAAAGAATTAATGGAAGCCCTAACCACCATGTATGAAAAACCATCAGCGTCCAACAAGGTTCATCTTATGAAACAACTATTCAACATGAAGGTGTCAGATGGTGGGAGCGTGGCTGAACATCTAAACGAGTTCAATACAGTCACGAGCCAATTAGAATTAATTGGTATTGTTTTTAAGGATGAGGTCAGGGCGTTATTGATCTTGTCCAGTTTGTCAGACAATTGAGATGGTTTGGTGATTGCTGTGAGCAATTCTTCAAGGTCTACATAACTGAAATTTGATGATGTGGCCGGTCTAATTCTCAGCGAAGAATCTAGAAGAAAGGCATCAGGAGTTTCAGGGGATTCAGGGAATGCTCTAAACGTTGAAGGAAGAGGAAGATCGCTGAACAAATGAGGTAATAAACACGGGCGTTCTAAGTCGAGGAAGAAGTCCAAGGGACCGAAAGACAAAGACTAGTGTTGGCATTGCGGCAAGAAGGAGCACATTAAACGCAATTGCAGAGCGCTTAAGAAACAAGAAGCTCTCAAGGCGGGAAGGATTCAGTGAATCTATCTGAAGAGAGTGACACAGAGGCGTTAATCTTGTCTCTTGATGCGAGGAATGAGTCTTGGGTTATAGACTTGAGTACTTCGTTTTATGCACTTCATGTAAAGAAGTTCTGCGTAATTATGTATCAGGTGACTTCGGGAGAGTCTACCTGGGTGATGATGAGCCGTGCAGTATCGTTGAAAATGGGGACGTTCATGTAAATCAGAAAGACGGAATGACTTTGAAATTGAAGGATATCAAACATGTACCGAGTTTGAAACGTAACTTGATTTCAGTGGGGCAGTTGGCCGATACCGGTTATGTGACGACCTTCACTAGTGATTCCTGGAAGATCACAAAAGGTGGCTTAGTGATATCTCGAGGCAAGAAGAAAGGTATTATGTACATGACTTCAGGATCATATAGTTCACTCGCAGTCACATCAACTGGAGTGAATGGCTAATTATAGCATCACAGGTTGAGACATATGAGTGAGAAATGGATGAAAGTGTTATTGTCAAAAGGGAAGCTACCAGGGTTGAAGTCTATTGACTTGGAATTCTGCGATGACTGCGTGTATGGTAAGTAGAAGAGGGTAAGCTTCAAGAAGACGGGACGCACTCCAAAGACGCATCTATTGGAGCTTGTACACACTGATGTGTGAGGACCGGTGTAAGACCCGTATCCTAGTCCATACTGTTCCGGCGACCCCCGCGATCTGTTATCGGCGTTTGCGCACGATCACGAGTCGTGTCTCGTATATTAGAGTCGGCTCGACCCGAGACTTGTACCAGTGCGACCGCGCCGTCGCTGCGGTTTCGATGCCGCATCTCGTGCGCCAAGGCAATACCCAGGCCAGGAGATGTGGGCCAGCGTTCAGTTCGAGAAAAAACACCGTGCGTTGCAAATCCCAAGAGAATCTATCAAATCCATCACATCAATCACTTCACTTGTCAAAAGTACACACCCATCACTCAACCCATTACTCTCCCCATGCCCAAGTACAAAAAGCAACCCAAAAAGTCAACATTCCCATCACCTCACCATCCCTCTCTCCCATCACTCCTCTTCCATCATCTCTCTCTCTCTCATTCTCTCTCTCTCATTCTCCAAGCAAGAAACGTCCATGTAAGGGAGCCTCCCATGGAGAGAAGCTAGTTGTGGCCCACTCCCTACCACCCAATCCCACCCTCCAAAATTGATCCTAACCGTTGAAATCGTACCTTTAAAGCTCTAGCATGCATTGGCGGAAGAAGGAAGGAGAGATCTAAGGTGGGTGCATCTTTAGGGTAGATTTCTCCATTTTGTTTTGTTTTGTTTTGTTTGTGTTGGTGTGTGGCCCACCTGGCGATGTGTGGTAGATCCAGACCGTTCAGCGGCAAGGACGCCCCTGCAGTCTATGTTGCCGGAAGTACGGCGGCCTCTCGGGCCTGTTTGAAGGAAAGCACAAATATCATCTTGATTTTTGGTGTGGCCCACTCACGCAGGGCCCACTGTGATGCATTTTATCCACCGCCCAGTAGCTGGGACGGTGGGACCCACCTGATGTACATGTTTTGTCCCCAACGACCACCTGCTGTATGCAGGGTCACTATGATGTATTCCACCTAGACCGTCCAGGTCATGGAATTGGTGGGCCACCATGTGGAACCACCCTGATTTATGTATTTTATTCACGTCCAGTCGCTGGACATGGGGCCCACCTGATGTATCTGTTATATCCGCACCGTCCAGCAAGGGACGGTGCTGGACGCACCTGCTGTGAGGGGGACGTGGACCCCATCTGATATATATATGTTGTATGTGTTGAATACACACCGTCCATCCTACACATGTGGGCCCCACATGATGTATCTGTTTTATCCACTCCGCCCAGATGATGGGCCCTGGCGTGATGCATGTGTTGCGTCAGCACCGTCCAGACCTCTGGACGGTGGGACCTGTAATGAAGTGTGTGTTCTCCGCACCGTCCAGTGTGGGGTGGTACTGGACGCTGGATGCATTCCCAATCCATGTATCTTATATATAAGGTAATATAATATGTGTTATAATATTATAACATAGTATAAGATATATTGTAATATGGTGGCCCCACGTGGGACCCACCTTTGCTATATATGTTCACCCATCCGTGGATTCCCTCCACGTGGCCCACCATTCCATAGGATATGATCCAAACCGTCCATCATCCGGACGGTGGGCCAGCTACCCTCACACCAGCGTATAGCTGAGGTGTTGACGAGAGCAGGTGGGGTCTGATGATCCAGACCGTCCATCTATGTGGACCCCACCTCGTATCAGTTGCTGACAAGGTCAGCAGTTCCGTAGGTCCGCATGATGTATGTGATACATCCAGACCGTCTGTCCATTTACCTGGGTCGGATCTTGAGGTATGCGTTTCATCCTGCCGTCCATGTGGACGGGACCCACATGTGATGTGGATTTCATCCACACCGTTCGTCCGTTATGCCAGCAAATTGGCTGGAGTATCTCACGCAGCAGGGTGCTGCTATTGACGCCAACAATTCTATGGGGCCACCCTGATATATCTGTTGTATCTGCACCGTCCAGAACGCTGGACGGTGAGATCTACCGTGATGGCATGTGCGAAATCCACACCGTTTAGATCATGGGACCACCATGACATGTATTTCGTCCAGGTCGTCCGTCCAGGACGCTGGGCTGTGTAATACCAGTTCAAATAAATATATATAATAATATATTAATATAATAATATATATAATATTGTATGGTGGGCCCTACGTGCGGCCCACCTTGGAGCATGCATTTTATCCAACCATCCATCT
Source organism: Magnolia officinalis (assembly GCA_021015155.1). NCBI lineage: Eukaryota > Viridiplantae > Streptophyta > Magnoliopsida > Magnoliales > Magnoliaceae > Magnolia > Magnolia officinalis. The sequence continues at coordinate 28,822,703 of JAJHSJ010000004.1, read as the reverse complement.
GATGGCACCCCACCCTGATATGTGTTTAATTCAGGCCGTCCATTAGAGGGTGGGACCCACCGTGAGATATGTGTTTTGCCACACCATGGAGACCCTGGACGGTGGGGCCCTCATCCGATGTATGTGTTATATCTCGCCATCCATCTGTTGGGCTGCTGGGCAGACATTTTGCTGCTGTGAAGACGTCAGTGAGTTTCGAGGGTCTCGCCTTGATGGTATGTATTTTATATCAGCCGTCCATCTAACAGGCTATGTGGGCACACCGTGATGTATCTGATATTCACGCCGTTCATCTATGTCCTGGACAGGCAAGGCCCACTTTGATGACGTCTTGCCCATTGGGGAGGCCCACTTTGATGTATTTTGACCCATTGATGCAGACCACTTGATGTGTTTGAGGCCCGTTAGTGCGGCCCACTGATGCAGCCCACTTGATGTATATGAGGCCCATGTGTAGGGCCCACCTATTGTGTATTTAGAGCCCATGGTTGAGGCTCATGGTTGAAGCCCAATGCGATGTATGTATGGCCCGTTACGTTGTGTATGGATCCTTTGTATGGGCCACTCCTTGGAAACAATGTTGGTTGAATGTCCACATTGATGGGCAATGATGGTTGGATGTCCACATTGTGGCATTCCCTTAGGCCTTGTTAAGCCATTCTTACTGATTCCGATTAACGTGACCGATTTACCGATTCTGATTATCGATCGATTCCAATTGTCACGACCGATTGCCGATTTCGATTGAGTGACCGATTTACCGATTCCGATTATCGATCGATTCCGATTGTCACGACCGATTGCCGATTCCGATTGAGTGACCGATTTACCGATTCTGATTATTGATTGATTCTGATTACATTGACCGATTACCGATTTCGATTAACGTGACCGATTTGCCCATTCCAACTATCGATCGGTGCGATTGTCGTGACCGATTTGCTAATTCTGATTATCTTAACCGATTACCGATTCCGATTGACGTGACCGATTTGTCGATTTCGACTATCGATCGGTGCGATTGTCGTGACCGATTTGCTGATTCTGATTATCTTGACTACTTGCCGATTCCGATTGACGTGACTGATTTGCCGATTCCGATTATCGATCGATTTTGAGTATCAAGGCCAATTCCGATGATTTCGATTTGTCGAGGCCGATTGTATATGCCGATTCTGATTGATTGAGGCTAAGTATCGAGGCCGATTCTGATCTGTCGAAGACCGAGTATCAAGGTTGATTCCGATTGTCGAGGTCGATTATCAATGTCGATGCCGATTGTCGATTCTGACTCTCGGTTGTCGAGGCCGATTGAGGCTGATTCCAATTCTGATTGTCGAGGCCGATTCTGAATTGTCGAGACCGATTGTATAGGTCGATTCCGATTGTCGAAGCCAAGTGTCGAGGCTGATTCCGATTGTCGAGGCTGCGTATCGAGGCCAATTTCGAGTGTCAATTTGACTGTTGAGGCCGAGGCCGATTGTCGAGACCTATATGATGTATATGTGACCCGTAGTTGGGGTCCACTGTGATGTATCCGTGGCCTATGGGCGAGGCCCATTGTGATATGTAATAGGCCCATGATGCATGGCCCATTTGATGTATTCGAGACCCGTGTGTAGGGTCCACATGTCATGTATTTAAAGCCCATGAGCAGGGCCCACCCGTTGTGTATATATGGCCCTTAAGTAAAGCCCATTGTGTTGTATATTAGGCCTTTGTGTGAGGCCGTGGGCCCATTATATGTTTGGCTTTGTGTGAACCATTCCTTAGGGGCAATGTTGGTTAAATGTCCACATTGTCGAGGCCGATTGTTGATACCGGTTATTGATACCGATTATGAGTATGTGACTGCATAGCATCATGATACATGCCCATACGCATCATCTGCATGTTTGTTATGAGATGTGGTTGACCATTGTGTATGTCATTAGGCAGATTGTTATGAGACTTTCTGATAGGCAGAGGTTATCTCACATGAGCGCACGGTATGCGCATGATTGATGCATGACTGGATTGTATGGCTCATGCATCTTGCATTGTGTGTGCTGTGATTACTATACGCCCTAGCGACATCAGGGTCGTAGCCTCCACAGGTAGTTCGTGGATGGCCAGATGGGACACCGGAAATCTGTTCTACATGGGGTGCTATAGATATCCCTGGGTGAAAGTCCCTAAACCCTCTTGGTTCCAGAGGTTGCTCCAACGTCTAGACCGAGTGGATGCATGAGCGCATGAGGGCCGTATACCGTTAGGCCGCGTCTCCCACTGTGTCGTGGTCGGTTGGAAGGGGGTGCGGCCTTACCTGCTCGAGAGGAGGGGGCAATGCTAGGCTGAGTCTGACCAGCTCGAGGAATGGGTCCGCTATCGACGAGCCGGGGCCGATATTGGTAGGCAGATAGTGAGGTCTCTTCCACTCACCTTGTTGCGCGCGATGGGGCGGCAATCTGGTTTGGAGTGTAATAGACCCCGGTGATTTCCCAGAGAGTAACCGTACTGATATGTGGACTTATTGAGCAGCAATTGCATATTCATTCATCCTTCTCCTCACTATCCACCTCGGGCTGATGGTGCGTAACCATTGTTTCGTGTGCTTTCGCATGGCCAGGATTTCGGTTGGGCGCGCGACTAACCTGAGATTAGGATTTTACCACATTGAGTCTGACTATCCAAATTTAGGTATGGGACGTTTGGATAGAAGTCCCATTGTGCTGGACCTAGTAGCCTGCGATACTACGTACTATCATCCCGACTTCACTCCAGCATGGTCATTTCATTCGCACCGCATATTACATTGCGTCCGCAGTACTTAGTATTTGGGTTGCCCATGTTTCTACATTGATATAGCCGTTAGTACTCATGTCTTGCATCGCATAGCCTTGGTACAGCTGATGATACTCATAGACTTATCAGTATATTTCCGCTTATTTCGATATTGTATGATTTATGACATTGTATCCTCAACATCTGATATTGGCTTTCTTTAACTCCTCATTTGTATAGTTGAATTGCATTGCATAGCCTGACATTGTATGACTCACGGACTGCCAGTATTTCTGCTTACTCTGATTACTCTGATTACTCTGATATTGCTTACTTGGTACTTACCTTATGCACACACTTACACCACCCCCTAAGCTTTCTATAAGCTTATGCACGATAGATGCGTGCAGGTGATGTTAGGTTGCAGCAGTGTCGAGCTTGGAGTATGCAGCGGTCTTCTGGAGCTTGATTTTCGATTTATGTATTTCTCTTTCAGCATTGTACTCAAATGATTATATTAGTGGATATGTGATGATGATGATGTTGCCTTTGTGAATTGGGTAATCTTGTGGTTATGCTCATTTTGAATTAAATGTACATTGGAAAAAAAAAAAATCCTCCTTGTAGGATCCCAGGATCGAAATCTGGCATATGGACGCTAGGAGCCGAGAATGGGGTACTACGGAGGCTGTCGGCACCAGATTCGGCGATCGGGATTCCTGTGAATCCGATTTTCGGGTTTGGGGCGTGACAACCGGCACAGGTATTATCTTTTGGTGGCTTACGTTATTTTGTTTCCTTTATTGATGATGCTAGTAGAAAACTGTGGGCCTATTTCTTAAAACATAAATCTAATGTATTTGATGTATTTAAAAAGCGGAAAGTTATGGTAGAAAACGAGACAGGTAAAACAGTAAAATGTCTCAGATCTAACAATGGGAAAGAGTACTGTGATAAGAGATTTGAGGAGTATTGTGCAGCAAATGGAATCAAACATCAGAAAATGATTCCAGGGACAACGCAGCAGAATGGTGTGGCTGAGCGCATTAACAGGACCATCCTTGAGCGCGCCAAGAGCATGAGGTTACATGCAGAGTTGCCCAAGACCTTTTGGACAGATGCTGTGAATACTGCCGCATATCTCATCAATAGAAGTCCCTCAGCACCATTGGATGGTGGGCTACCAAAAGAAACGTGGACTGGGAAAGATGTAACGCCCCGAAAATCGAGGGTTGAGCAAAGCTCAACTCCTGAGTTCCAACGCATCACTTATACAATTAACGTAGATTATGATGATTATTATGAGTGCATTCGAACATGAATGGGATTATACTAAAACAGCATATCATACTCCAGGGATAACTACATTGAGTAAGTGGAAGACTGTGATAGATATATAAAGTATATAAGTGGTTTTAAATCCCCAGAGTATGAATATGTAACAGGGCTGAATATATATAGGTTTTATGTCAAATTATACAAAATACCAAAATGTAAATGTCCAACTAATCCGTAAATCCCTATAATCCCGTCGAATCAGCACGAGGTCTACGTAGACCCGCCTGAGAACTGAACGTACGAGAACTCTTCATCCTCGCCTATGAAGTCCATTTCAGCTGCATAGACCTCGTCATTACCTGCATCTAAACAAGAGTCTGGGTGGTGTTTTAAAACACCGTCTCAGGTGGGAATGAGAAGCTAATTCAGTGGAACTATAAAGTAAAGGTTAACATGTTATCAACTCAGTCAAGCAGTAATGATAAAGCAGTACAACAATCATTCCTAGGTACACTGGTTAATGCAAGGATGATATGTTATAATGATGCATGCCCTCACCTGCACTCCCTCTACGACATCATCTCACGATCGCGGCATGCACCCATTCCTCTGTGCTCAACTCTAACACCAAAGGCACATGCAAATGTGGTGCATGTACGTGATTAACCAAGTTCTTAATTAGACTTATTCATACCGCAGGTTTGGGAAGTTAAGGTACCTCCCTTTTACATCATTTAACCCAAACGATGATCCATCTAGGGTCGTCAATCCTAGTTAATCACATACGATAGGCAAGTTATAGGGCAACGTCACCCCTGATTTAAAAGAGCAGTGGACAGTAGGGGTGCACACGGTTCGGTTTGGTCCAATTCTGGGGTGAAACCGGAACCGAACCGTTCCTAACGGTTCTAGAAAATTCGGAACCGGAACCGGACCGTTGCACCCTAGAACCGAACTGGAACCGAACCGCTAAAACCGGTTCGGTACCGGATCGGTTCCACGGTTCTGGGCTTTTTATAATCTAGCTCAATTGCAAGCCCATGTCCATCCATGTTGTGGTCCATTTGATGAATGGTTTAGATATTGTATAAGGTGTGAAAAAATACATTTACGAAAATAATTGTTCTAGAGAAAATAATTATAAGGTATGCAAAAATACATCGGTTCGGTTTGAGGTTCGGTTCCACGGTTCGGTTCTACGGATCGGATCCACAGTTTGGTTCTACGGATCAGTTCACGGTTCGGTTCGGATCTACATACCCCCAAACCGAGAACCGAACCATTGTCGCCGGTTCTTTGATTTTTAGAACTGGAACCGGAACCGGTGCACTCTAGAACTGGACCAAACCAGACCGTTTGGTCGGTTCCGGTCCAGTTCCACAGTTCTACCGGTTAAATGTGCACCCCTAGTGGACAGGCAAGTTCAGGTCTCTACGAAGTGGCCCGTCACCATCAGCGTAGGCCTTAGTTTATACTCGAGGTCACTATGGGAAAGGCTCGTCACCTTAGCATAGGCCGACAGCTCGAATACAGTGTCTTATACCACCGTATTTGGCTCACGAGTTTGGTTTTCTCACTGGTCACTACGGGGAGGCTCGTCACCCCAGCGTAGGCCGACAGCTCGACCACAGTGTTCCATACCACCATGCCCGGCTCATGAGTCTTAGCGGATCGAGATACCAAGGTTAAACGGGCTTTTCACTGGTAAGTTTGGTACCTTAGATTCAAGCAGTAGTGTCCATACATAGTGAACATACATTGGGCCGATCGGGTTACTTGACAAGCTCGACTAGTACGAGCGTACTTTAAATTATTTGACATGGAGCGCATACGCACTCCTCGTGGCCTAACCACTGTCGATAATCACCGTACGACTCGGATTCCTCGAGTGTATCCGTTATGGTTAAACAGTTCGACCACCGATCGTAAACCATTACCGATTACCTGGACTACATTGTAATCCCAATTACACTCCAAACAATAGCATTCACATATGATAGTCAAAGACGGCATGTGACAACCAATCTAAAATATAAATTTCAATTGAGTATTTCAACAAACAAATAGTACGCATGTTATCATACATAGGCATTTCATCCATAAATCACATAGTAGTAAGATAGATTACATAAAGAAAACTGTAACTATAGATTAGGGAATTGAGAATCATATCTCAACACCCCCATTAAATACACTTTAACAAGTATTTTCTCATTCAGGCATTTTATCAAACACTTAGACTACACGTACCAACATTCATGTGATATATTAGTTATAACGTATATTATAGCAAATCCTTTCATAAGGGAGTTGCCACACGTACAACAATCATATATTCTCAACCAAACAATCATGACAAGCACAAATCATAATTCCATATTCATTCAAACATTTCAACAAACACTTGGAATGCATTAGAATCAACATAGTTACATATATGTGTAATGTTCACTCCCCAAGTATAGGGTTGTGAAGTAGTAATAAACTCGGTGAGACCGAGGTCGAATCCACAGGGACTAAAACCTGTACGTATTCTGAAAATAACCGAACTAGAACTAGAATAAGATGAAATCTAAATCAAGTGAGTATGAGGGAATAATGGTGAAATATTAATCTAAAATTTAAAGAATTCAGAGGTAGGAAACTAGGGATTCAAAGGATCCACTTGTGGAGATCAGGGAGATCTACGGTTGATTCATGAACTCAACTGGACTTTGAGTCCCATCTTCATCCAGTTGGAAGATATATCCTGAAAATCAGTTCTGAACTTCGTTTAATCAAGTTTTCAAGAGATCAGACAGGTGTAAATTAGAATGGATTCCATCACAAAATCATGCCCATGAGACAAAGCAAACAACAGAATAAAACCAATTCACAACCAATCTAAGTGATGTATGAATGTTAGGAACTCGTTCCGTCATCCCACCATGTCCAAGGGGCGATGGTGAACAACAGGGCGTCCTGACTTCATAATCACAAGAAAGGGAAAGAAAACACTCAAGCCATCGCAGATCTACTGTAATGTAAGTCACAATAAACCATTAAAGACTGTAAACATTCCTTAAAATAAAACTAAATCAAAATCACTTCAAAAACATGAATCCAGACCATAGAACATCCCATAACGCCACAAGCTTCACCTCCTAGCCCTAGCTAGGAGGATTAGCTAGCCATAAACATGATCAACTAAATTCTCCTAAAAAAAAAAAAACATCAACAGAAGAAAAGAAAAAGAACAAAGAAGAAAAAGAAGAAAATTCCTTGTTGTCCATCCAGCCTCCACGTTCTTCCTCCCCCTCTCGTTCCTTGCTGCCGTTCTCTTTATAAGTAGGGAAGTCAGTCGCTGTGTCGTGCGTAAGTCTTACACAGTAAAAAAAAAACGCAACTCCCTTGCGTTTAGAACAGGATTTTCGGACGTTGATTGCTCAGTGGGGCCCCTAATCGATGTTTTCTTGGAAATCCAGTCCATCCATTGTCTTCTCCTCGAAATTTTAGTTAAAATAGGGTACTCCTGGACGTTCCATGTTGCGGCCCATGGAACTTGTAAAGCTACCGTCCTTCTTCCGTTTGGATGATCAAAATTCTATCTCTATGGTTCTTTGAAATTATCCACCTAGGCTGGGGTGAGAGGGCCCGTGGGCTCCTGATAGACGGCCCAGATCCGACTGATGAATCCCGGTGGTGGCCCACAGGATTTCTCCGCAACTTCTGACACGAAACAGAGCTTCCGCAACGGCTCTGTGACGATCGGTGGGCCCCACCTTGATGTCTATGGAGAAATCCACCCTGTCCATTAAAATGCTAGCAAAAAACCAGTCGAGAATGAGTATTTTCGAGTAAAATTGGTGTGGCCCACGAACTTATCTACTCCGCCGTCCATCTGACGTTCAATGCTTAAGATCTCCGATAGCTTGAATGAGGTCAAAGTGACACCTAGGTGAGCATCACGCCCCTTCTCTGGTCCCATTGGACGGGTTGGATTATCCATATGGACAATGGGTGGGGCCCACAACCAAAACTGACGGAAGACGGTGCGGACGCTGTTGAGAAAGAAGTTTTGTGAAGAAGACTCGGTCAAAACCGAGTTTGACCGGCTCAAGCGATCCAGTGTATTTTGAGTGCACTTGTGCACTGTGCACAGCCACGACCATTGGGGTCCACTCATGAGGTCTGTAGGAAATCTGCTCTATCCATCCACTTTGTTATATTATTTAATGCATTGAGACCAAAATTGAAGCATTCCCAGATACCAAGCGGGCCCCACTTAATGAATTAAGGGGCTGATCTGGCCGTTGGGACACTTCCACAGGGATCAAACGGATGAAATTTGACGTGTATGGTTAATTTATGGTCTTCAGGCCATGCATGAAGTTTCGAGCCAAACGAATGGTGAGAACCCCGTGATCTTGCATTCTGGACCAACTTTGGCCCACTTGAGCTTCAGTTTCTCGATTTCCTCGAATCTTTGGCATGTAATTCTGTCGATCTTGGTCCCCTAGAGTTCGTCCCTTGCCTTTGGTGTCATTAGAGCATTAAATTCATGCTTTTAGCATCCTATTTCAATCCAAGCTCCTAAATTCACCTTGCAGCACAAACACGATTAAAATAGTCCGTTAAACAGTATCATGTCCGTAAATTCAGGTAATAACTGGGGTCTAATATCCAATATTTGACCTTCAACATGTAATATAAGAAAAACATCGTAACTAAGCATACGTGATAGCAATCAGTCAGTCATAAATCGTTAACTGACATTGAAAACCTTAAAAACCATAACTTAAATGTTTATAGTCTGCACCTTTCGTCGGTATACTCGATTTGGACGCGGTTCGAGTCCTACGTCACTGTCTACAGCACAACGACTACCTAAATCATGAAATAGGTTAGTTATTTCACTGATTCCTCTATTTAGATTCCTAAAAAAAGATTAGGGTTAGAATTCCTTACCCAAATCGAAATTAGAACAGATGATGTAGTGATGGTGGGGAGGCGAAACGGGGTGTGGAGTCGTGGGAATGAATCCCAGCAACGATCGCCCTATCTCCCTCTCTTCTCCTCACTCTTCTCTCCTCTTTTTCTCTCTTCTCTCTCCTAGGGCTTGGAATTTCGTATGGAATGAGAGAGGGGTGGGTTTAGGTCTTTATATAGGCCCAGAACTGATGAAAATGGCCCTAGGGCCATGGTATACTTAGGTTATAGCTAAAGAGTGGTTGTTTCGGTCCAACGAAGCTCATCTGGAGGCCGATTTCCTGCATACGGTCCAGAGAAAGTTTCCTGACAATGGATCTACGTCAGATTAAGATTTCAGTCCGATCGAATTTGTGGATCGACCGTGGGGGACCAGTTTCAGTTCAACGGCTATCGTCACTCGATCAGGACCACAAGTACATTGACCTATGTAAGGAAATTTCTCTAATCCAAGGGTGTAGTTGGGTCAGAATCTGACGATCTGAAACCTTAAATTTGGTCCACAAGCGAACGGCCCAAATCACTTAAATCTAAGTTCATTTTCTAAAGATATACGCGTTTCCCACACACTTCACTTGGGGCTCAAGTTATGCGTTTCTGGACATTAGTTGGGCTCAATTCCCGCGATGGTTGTCAAACCCAATAAGACGGTCATAACCGTATAGTTTCGCAGTCATCGGACTTTCGACACACGGTCCAGGTCTGATACGAAGTTTTAATGTGCTCCCGAGAGCAACTGGGTTTTGAGATTGCTCCTAGGTTTTTAAGTAATGTTGAGTTAGTGATTTTAAAGGTTTTAGGTCTTGTAGTTTGTATAGAAAGTGGTTCAAGCTAATTCTACTGATTATTCAATTTAGTACTTAACTAAATTATGCCCTAATTACGATAGAATAAGGTCTTAAGGTAGTTCTACGCCCCTTTCTGGCACTTTTAATTAGTATATTATTTTAATTATTTTTCTAATAGTTTGTCATCAAGTCTACTTTATCTCTACCAAATTTCATTAGATTTCGTGTTGTAGAAAAATTCTAAAAATTCTAGAAGTAGCATCTTTCCAAACTAATAATTTTCAGATAGTTTTCACAACGACCTATATTTAACTATATTAAAATTTTTATTATATTTTTTACTTATTTTTATATGAAACTAGACTTATTGAGCTTCAATATAGCTTTTGAATCACCTAAATCAGAGTTATATTGAGGGAGATATGACTTTTTGAAGTCGGGCTGAAAAACTACAAAAAACTAGCCGCCTGGCCCGCTGGCCGGCTATGCATCCCTAATCCAGCGATGCCATCACCAGTCGTTGTCCTGTCTGGTGGTGGTTTTGCCACCCGATATTTGAAACGAGTGTATTTTATAAACTAGAAATAGTTATTTGACATGCAATATATGATTTTGGGGTAGGAGAAGCTGATCTATCCAAATAGCCTACTTATTTCGTGAGATTCTAAATGATTAATGGTCAAAAATCCATTTTTTTTATTTATTTACTATTTATAGTAATTTTTAGTTTAAGTATTGTTCTTTATCATCTAAACTTTAGGATTTATGTCTAATATGAAATTACTTAGAAAAATTTGAAGAATAAGGTGGTGAAAGGTGAGATTTTGAAGAAAATGGCTTTAAAAGGGATTTTAGACTTTATGATTGAGTTCTGAGAGGTCAGTAAGGTATTATGATCGACCCATTGCCTAAGGACGTCTATTTTCAAGTTGGTAAAAATTCAGGATGTTACAAAAGAAGTGAACCTTGCACATCTCAGAGTGTTCGGTTGCACTTCATATGTTCACATTGATGCAAAGCACAGAAACAAGCTGGATACGAAGTCCAGGAGGTGCACATTTATAGGGTACGGGCAACATGATTTTGACTACAGGTTTTAGGATACAGAAAACAGAAAAATTATCAGAAGCAAGGACGTAGTCTTCAATGAAAAAGTGATACATAAGGACAGTGTGCAAGAAACTAAAGCCAAGGAGAAAGAATTCGTAGAGTTGGAAAAGTTAGCAGACACGGGTGTTACAAAGCCACAGGATGATCATGCACAGGAGCATTATGAGGCAGAGCCGCAGACACCGGTTGTGAGGAGGTCTACTCGGGAGAGGAGACCCACAGTTCGATATTCACCCTCCTTACATTATCTACTGTTGACAGATAATGGTGAACCAGTGTTTTGAAGATGCGTTACAGTCGGATACACGGGTTAAGTGGGAGCAGGCCATAGATGATAAGATGGACTCTCTTGAGTTTAATCGTACGTGGAAGCTAGTCACTCTACCTAAGGGTAAGAAAGCTTTTCATAACAAGTGGGTTTACAGACTGAATGTCACGCCCCAAACTCATAAACCGGGCTCACAAAATTTTCGATAGCCGAATCCGGTGTTGACAGCCTCCGTAGTATCCCATTCTTGGCACCCAACGTCCATTCACCAGGTTCCGATCCTGGGATGCTACGAGGAGGATTTTCAACATCAGTTGATTCGTAATAAGCATAACCAAAGGCATAACCCACAAACAACAACCAAAAACTCTATCACATTTCCACTATGATCAAAAACTTATAAGTATAATGAGCATAAAGGAAAATACAATGATAATGGACAAAAAGCTCTAAGATGATCTGCTAACTGCTTCTGCCTCAGCGCTGCTGAGGTCCTACGTCACTTGCACGCAACGATCGTGCATAAGCTTACGAAAAGCTTAAAGGGAGGTGGAAGTGTGTGCGCAATGTAGTAATACAATTATGCAATATCAGAGTAATGTGGGATATGCTGATGAATCCATGAATACTATTAGCCGTACCAAGGCCATGTGATGCAAAGCATAAATGATGTCGGCCATACCAAGGTCATGCGATGCGAGATGCAAACCAAGTACACCAATCCTCGTTTAAGTCTACATATCAATACAGCTTAACTATGGAACATCACCGGGGTCTAGTACACTCTAACCAGATTTTCGCCTCATCACGCGCAACAAGGTGAGTGGAAAAGACTTCACTATCCGTCTGCCAATATCGGACTCGGTTCGTCGATAGCGGACCCATTCCTCGAGCTAGTCAAACTCAGCCTAGCTTTGCCCCCTCCTCTCGGGCGGGTAAGGCTCTACCCCCTTTCAACCAACTACGACACAGTCGAAAGGGCGGCCTTCTAGTAATCGACACTCGGCGCTCATGCACCCACTCGGTCTAGACGTTGGAACAACCTCCTGGTACCATAAGGGTTTAGAAACTTTCACCTAGGGATATCTATAGCACCTTATGTAGAACAAGATTTCTGGTATTCAATCCTACCAATCACGATACGCCTATGGAGGCTACAACCCTGATGTCGCTAGGGCGTTCAGTATACATGTCACACAATGCAAGATGTATGAATCATGCAATCCAGTCATACGGTAAACATGCGCGTATCGTGCGCTCATGTGGGCAACTTGTAACAACCCGAATCTTCAGGACCCGAGTATGCGACCCGTGTCCCAAAAACTCGAGTGTTAACCTTAAAGGATGGTCAGATATAATATTTTTCTTTTATCAGAGTAAGCAAATGAGCGTAGTGTGGACAAGTAAGCATAAAGGAAAGTTCCATTATCATTTATAATATACAAAAGAGCGCCCATAATGACTTATACAAACCAATGTTTCGAATATAACAAATACAAGAATCCACATGATCTAGATACATGAAGAATAATAGAAAGCACATAAATATAAGCTGCAAGATCGTACAACTCCTCCAGGCAAATACGGTCATGTAACCCTCGCACTTGGACTCGGCTCCTCATCAGCCTGAACCTGGAAATCACTTAAGCCACCTGTGCTACCTGTACGGTTATATTTTTGATGGATGAGTGGCCAACTCAGTGTGAATTCCCCTCAAGATTACACACCGCCGCATTAGGTAAGAAATAGTATAAAGCACCCAAACAACCAAAATAGAGTAAATGTAGTCTTATTAGATGCATGGATGCGTGAATGCAATCATCGCCCCGGGGATGCTCATCCGTGCGGATAGTGGGTCGTCACCCATGCAGTCATCGAACCTGGGAAATATCATCCAGTAGGAATCATCGAACCTGGGAAATATCAACCAGTCGGAACATGCCATGTATGCATGATTAGCCATGTCATTATTAGTCCATTTACAACCAGGCAATTAAGATAAGCTCAAAGGTCACTACGGGGAGCACATGGCCCAGCGTAGGCCGACAGCTCGGGCATAGTGTCCCATACCACCATTCCCGGCTCATGAGACTACCACCTTAGGATGTTTAATGGTACCCCATCGACTAGTGGTCAATCATATTACTGTGTATGGGGCTTACCATCGCATGGTTGCACAGTATAAAACATCAAACCCATATAAGAAAAATATCAAATAAAACCACATAGGGCGAATATCAAAATATGCCGCATAGGGCGAATATCAAAAACATACGATGAAAACCATCCTTAAGAACCATTGAACACAACAACCCTGGATGGTAGGCCCACATCAATGATCCATCTAGACCACCACTCAATAACCACCACGTCGAAGGTCCATTACGATCACAACTAGTCAAGTTACATCCCAAGTATGGGTGTACATTCATATGTGGGAATTCCCCACTAATGTACCAGTTTAAAGTCCATAAGCAATACACAGATAATCCACAAGCATGAACAAATATACAGGATGAACATTAAGCAGGCTATACAGCAATTCAATTTCCACCAGCTAACACATCTGGTTATAAGAGAGAGATATCAATTGTGAATTTAAATAAAAACTATAACTTAAACTAATGAGAAGATGGAAAGCTCAAGGGGAAGAATCATCACCTTATAGTTGGATCGCCTACCAGCATAGCTAGAGGACATGTGGTCCCTTATAATCGAGTCCTATCATGAATTAGAAAATTACATGGTTAGATCGAGTTCTACACACTACTTATGGTTGAGATTATAACCTAGGGTTTAGATTATTTATCTTAGGGTCTTAATGTAGGATTAGGGTTTTCATCTTAGGGTTTAGTTATAGGTTTTAGATTTAGGATTTAAATCCTATATTAGTATTACTGTTATTATGGTTATTATTATTGTACGATGGATCGAATAATATTTATAGTAGGAGTACTAATCCATTATCAATGATGGCTTCTAAGTTCCTATTTAAATGTACCGACACTATCTAATATTTCTATAACGACTAAAAATCTTTTAATTACTGCAAGCAATAATAATAGAATTTCTACAAATAGTGCTATGATAAGGACTAATTGCCCATGCTACAAAAATTTCAAAATGATTGTTATTATTAACAATATACTTAATGTTAGTTACTCAAGGTACTAATAATTATTGTAATGAAATAGGTAGTATGTTTTAGTTGCTAACGATAGTATTTAAGGTTGACAAAATACGTTCTAGTATTCAATAACTGTAATTTGCATGTACTACTAACATAAATGTTGGTAATTTACTAATGGCTATTCGCATATGGAATTTACAATCCTAATGATGATGGTGATGGTAATGGTGGTATTTACATAATTTAAATATGGAATGGGGAAGGTGGACTCACCTAGGTAAAATTGGTTCGAGTCGAGTTGGCTCGACTCAACACAACTTGCAACCGTCTCTCTCTCTCTCTCTCTCTCTCTCTCTCTCTCTCTCTCTCTCTCTCTCTCTCTCTCTCTCTCTCTCTCTCTCTCTCTCTCTCTCTCTCTTTTCCCTCTCTTTCTTCTTCTCCTTTTCCCCATCCTTTCTTCCATGCTGGAACCTGACTGGACCAGGCCCTTCCCGACCCAGTTGGACTTAGCTGGACTCAGTTCCATCCGAGTCAACTCAGCTAGGCTTCACAACCAACCAGCCACCCTCCACTCCTCCTTTCTCTCTTCTCCTTTCCTCCTGTCTTTCTTTCTTTTTTTTCTTTTCTTTTTTTCTTTCCACTGAAATGCCTAGCAACTAGCCGTCAGGGCGAGCTGACCGAAGCTCGACTCGGACACTCCCTCGTTTCTCCTTCCTTTCATTTCTTTTCTTCCTGCTTTCCAGCGCCCAGCAGACCCGGAGCAAGCTCAGCTCGACAGGGAGCTTGATCAGTGCTGGCGGACTGGGGCGGCAGCAGCAGCAACAGCTGCACCTCTCTCCCTTCTCCCTTCTTCTCTCTCTCTTCCTCCTTCCATTTCTTTTGTTGGAGCTCCTGTAAGGCCTAGAGTAGACCCGAACCAATAGAGCTAGTCCAACCTGGCCTGAGCTCGAGTGGGAGTGCGACAGCGACCACTTCCTTCTTCTTCTTCTTCTTCTTTCATGACAGTGGCAACGGCTGACCGCTTCCTCTTATTTCTTTCTCTTTTCTTCTTCTTTATTTCCCTCTCCTCGGTGCTTCATGGAGCTCCGGACTTGGTTTCCAAGTCAGACAGCGTGCTGCAATGACTCAACGCGAGTCATCACAGCGGTGAAGAAGATGGTGGCTGTTAATGGCATTCTCACCGTCGCTGCCTTTTCTTCGAATCTGCCTCCATCAGACGGTCTATGAGGACTCTAGAGAGCTTGCAGGTAATCTTCATCGAAGTTTTGAGGAGGATCGGCTGGTGGGGAGAGTTTTGGGGAGAAACGGCTGCTCACTCTCTCTCCTTCTCTTATGAATAGAAAACCTAGCTAAGGACGGTCCAGATCACTCCGGTTTGAACGGCGAAGATGCAAGAAAAGGAGGCTTACACGGATCGCTGAGCTGGCGTGGGAAGACAGTTTCCATTTTCGGAAACTGTGTGTTTGTAGGTTTGTTTGCGGCAAGGGTTGTGTGCACGTGGGTGCCTTTCAACGTGTGATGCAAGATGGGTTTTGGTGGGACCCAAACCCTGGACACGATGGACGGTTTGGATCAGCTAAGGGATTGCTGGTGGTGGGCCATGGGCGTCCCAAACGGACACCCGTCCGTCGGCTGCAGAAACGGAGAGAAAGAGAGAGAAATCTCTCTTTTTCAAGTAAAACACGGTCAGCCCACTGCTGACCGATTCGGCTGTTACGGTGTGGCGCCGGAGTACATAGTTTGTGTACTCCAATCTCGGGTGTGGGGTCCACCATGATGTTTGTGATGAATCCACACCGTCTATCCTACTCTATGGGCCTCTCAAGAGACCATGGCCAAGGATCAGGTGGGCCCAAGGCTCAGGTGGTCCATATGAACTTATTTACATCCTTTAAGGGGCAACTACATAGGTTCAATGGTCGGATCGACCTCCACCCGAGTATCAACGGTTAAAAGCTCCTGGTACATCGTTTATAGGACCCTTATACATAATGCTAGCCATATACTAATTTTTATTACTATTACTACCCTTTATCATTATCATTATCATTTATTTTATTTCATTTTTCATTATTATTATTATTTAAGGGATAATGTACTTTGTTATGTATGTATAATTGCTATAGATTTTTGATTATATGAATATCAGTGAAAGGAGCAAAGGTTAATATATATTATTTGTGTAGATATATATGTTTTAGGTATTAAATTCTATATAATATTGTTTGACATGTGTTATTTATTATAAATTTTATTAATTTACGTAATGTGGATTTTTATGATTGAAATTCATTTTATAATATGAATCGTAATTATATTTCAATTTATTATGAATAAAAAAAAATAAAAATAAAAACTCTTTATAAACTGTGCTTTCGAAGTGTATGTGTTTATGTTGCATTATAGTATATATATATATATATATATATATATATATATATATATTATATATATATATATATATATTATTTAAGTTGTATTATTTTCTTATATTTATATTAAATTAAATAAAAGGGTAACACTCGAGTACTGAAAAGTACGGGGTGTTACACAACTCCCCTTACCAGAGAGCCCCCAACAATTTGCCCAATGGCATGTGTTATGATTAATCATTCGTCTTATCACAAGCATGCAGATGATGCGTATGGTCATGTATTATGATGTTATGTTGCCACATACTCATAACCGGAATCGAAAGTCGGAATCGAAAATCGGAATTAATAATTGAATTTGAAAATCGAAATCGATAATCGGCCTATAAGCAAGGCGGGGTCCATATATGAACAATCGATCAAACCTTAATATAAAGATCGGCTCTCGACCGTGGTTATATCAAATCCGATAGCACGAAACCATCCGTCTACGGCGAATGAGGCCGACTTTTCTGGGTTAACCCACTAAGGGAGTAATGAGAATGGGCCTAACAAGGCCTAAGGGAAGGTCACAATGTGGACATCCAACCATCATTGCCCATCAATGTGGACATCTAACCAACATTGCTCCCAAAGAGTGGCCTACATAGGGCCAAACATATAATGGGCCCATGGACTCACGTACAATCACGATGGGCCTCATTTACGTCACATAGGCCTCGTCATATGGGCCAACATACATCTCATCGAGCCTTGAATACACAACATGTGGGCCTCGCACCTGGGCCTCAAATATATCACAATGGGCCTCTTATGTCAAGAGGGCCACATCACATGGGCCGCATTATATGGGCCGCACCAACGGGCTTCATGTATATCAAATAGGTCGCACCAATGGGCCTCATTTATATCAAATCGGGCCCAACCTTATGTATATTTGAGATTGTAACGCCCTGAAATTCGGGGGTCGAGTATGAACTCAACTCCCAAGTTCCAACGCATCACTTATGCAACATACACAATATGGTTAAATGTTGTCTGAGTTAGAGCAATAAACATGAATGAGATTAAACCAAAACAGTAATTCATACTCCAGTTCAATTATATAAAGGCAAGCGGAAGACTGAAATTGTATATTTAAGGTGTGTAAAGAAACAAAATTTTATGAACACCGGAGTATGAGCACCAATTGAGTACCAAATATACATGTACGGTTTTTAAGTCAAAAATCAAAATACAACTTCATAGATAAGTCCTGAAATCTTCGCGATGCAGTCGGCCTAAGCAAAGCTTTCAGAGTACTGCATAAAGGAGAACTCATCCTGGTCCTCGTCGAAGTCGGGCTCCGGCTCCTGAACCGATGCGTCGTCTATACCTGCGACAGAGTCTGGTTGGTGTTGCAAACACCATCCCGTAACGTGGGAGTGAGTAGCTAACTCAGTGGAACAATAAAGCATAGGTTAACATGTTATCAATTCAATCAAGCAGTAATGATAAAGCAGTACAAATCAAACAAGTTTAACTACTCTTGTTAAATGCAAGAATGGAATGACATGATGATGTATGCTCTTGCCAAACCACCCTCATGCGACATCATCTTACGTTCGCGAATGCTTAACTCCCTCAGTGCTCCACATCTACTAGGCACATGCGGTGCGATGATGAACATAATTACCGAGTTATTATTATTCCATTTCAAACAGCAGTATTGGGAAACTAAGGTACCTCCCTTGTATCATTCCCAAACATGATCCATTCTAGGGTCGTCAATCCTAGTTAATCTCATACGATATTATGGTTTGAGAGGCATAGCGAAGGCATCACAAAGGGCTCGTCACCCGTCAGCGCGGATACAGATCTCACCGTATGCGGCTCAATTGCTGGCCGTCAGCTCGAGTACAGGTCTCACCGTACTCGGCTCAATCACTAGCCGTCAGCTCGAGTACAGGTCTTGTTAAGGGTCAAATATTGCATATCAGACCCTATTTATTGCCTGAATTTATGAACATAGTACTGATTAATGGCTCAATTTAATCGTGTTTTCAATGCAGGATGTATTTAGGAGCTTAAACTGAAATTGGGTATTAAAAGCATGGATTTGACGCTCCAAAGTCACCAGAGCAAGGGACGGACTCCAGGGGACCAAGATCAGTGGATGTACACGCCAAGAGATCCGAGAAGATTAAGAAACTGAAGCTCAAGTGACCTAAAAATCATCCAGAATGTAAGATCACAGGGTTTCCACCATCCGTTCGGTTCAAAACTTCATCCTTGGGCTAAGAACCATAAATTAACCGTACACATCAAATTTCAGCCGTTGGATCGTTAAGGAAGTGGCCCAACAGTCAGATCAGTCCACTAATCGTCAGTCTGGGGCCCACCTACTATCTGGATATGCTTCAAAATTAGTCTTGACAGTTTAAATGATATGACAGAATGGATGGACGGAGCAGATTTCATATATACATCATGATGGACCCCGTATGTACACAGGCGTGTACATAATACCCATCTACCGGCTGTGCACCGGAATCGAGAGTTGGGTCAGCGTCCGCTGACCCGAGCTCTTCTTCTTCGAAACGGACTCCTCTGTTTTTCGCCGCAACAGCGTCCGCACGGGGCGTCATTATGGGCCACCACCGTGATCAACGGTCAGATCCGGACCGTCCATTCACTCCAGAAGGAAAAACCGACCGTACATATGGTGGGTTTTCAAATCCCAGCTTGTGTACGCATAGAGATATCATCACCGCAGGTTGGACGGCAAAATGAAAAAAACGAGTGGGCCACGTCAGAAGCACTCCAAAACCAACCATCTTTAAACGGTTTTTCGACGTCAACCCAATGGACGGCTTGGATTTCTTCAAAATGCATCGAAGTGGACCCCACCAGTTTCGTCAGCGCAGGTTCGGAGCCAAGATCGCGCGTCCGGAAGTCCGAGTTTTCCGTGGAGTTGTGGGACCTAGAGTGCGATCGGATCGTCCATCTGAACCGTCCATTGCGTCCATAGGGGAGGCTGGACCCTCTCCTAGGTGGCCGTTTGGTCCCATGCACGTGTATTCACGTGGATCGTGATTAAACCCAAGATTGACAGCGGAACAAAGAAACTTGTGGGCCACACCGAAAATCAATAAAACCTTACCATTCCCAGACGGTTTTTCGCCAGAAATTCAATGTACGGTGTGGATGTCTCAACTGATGTGAATTATGGGCTCCGCCAGCAGCACAGCGAACGAAATCCGATGTTTTTCTCTGTTTACGTGAAAATAGGGTATGCAGTGATGCACTGTGGCCCACCATGGCTCATCAAACTGTTAATCAGAGCCGTCCATTCGAATTATATGAGGGTTTAGACCAATATTTGGTTGATTTTGCTTTGAAACATGGCGAGCAGAAGGTGAAAAATGGATGGACGGCAGAACTTTGTTACTTGCTAAGCCAAATGAACCACAGCAAAAGAAGTCCAAAACCGTCCATGTCTGACTGGTTTTGTGAGGAGAAACTGATGGACGGAGTCGATCTCATCCTCGGTGTCAAGAATGGGGCGCACCAAGAATCGGCGTACAGGTGCTATTTTTTTGCTGGGAAATCCATCTCCAACTCTGTCACAGCAGCACCCACCAGCTTCTATAAAAGGAAGGGAGAGCTGGGGATCAAGGGAAAAAGGAGGAGCTGGGCTTGGGGCTTAGACGTGGATCGGCCGAGAGAGAGAGGAACAGTTAAGTTTTTATTTTATTTTTCTCCTTGTTTTCTTTATTTATTTTTTAAGATGTATAGCCTATCCATGCTAGGCTAAACCTCTTAGCTAGGGCTAAGAGGTGAAGCTTGTAGTGGGATGGGAGATTCAATTTTATGATTTTAATTTGGTTTTAATTATGAATTGAATTTGATATTTATTTTATTATGGGAATATGTTTTTAGTCTTTAATGGTCTGTTGTGACTGAAATTACAATGGGTCTGCGATGGCTTTGAGCATGTTCTTTTCCTCTTTATGCTTATGACATCAGGAAGCCCTGTTGTTCACCATCGTTTCCTAGGCATGGTCGGATGACGGTCCCCTTTTCTGGATTTTCATAGCATGTTGATGTGGTTGGTAATTAGTTTAATTTTGTTGTTAGCCTTGTCTCTTGGGCATGGTTTAGTGACGGAATCCATTCTAATTCATACACCTTTCATCTCTTGAAAATTATATCAACGTCAGTTCAGTTTAATTTCCATGATTTTTGAATCATGGTAATTAGTTTAATTTTGTTGTTAGCCTTGTCTCTTGGGCATGGTTTAGTGACGGAATCCATTCTAATTCATACACCTTTCATCTCTTGAAAATTATATCAACGTCAGTTCAGTTTAATTTCCTAGGCATGGTCGGATGACGGTCCCCTTTTCTGGATTTTCATAGCATGTTGATGTGGTTGGTAATTAGTTTAATTTTGTTGTTAGCCTTGTCTCTTGGGCATGGTTTAGTGACGGAATCCATTCTAATTCATACACCTTTCATCTCTTGAAAATTATATCAACGTCAGTTCAGTTTAATTTCCATGATTTTTGAATCAAGTATAGTTCTCCCTAATCTCTACAAGTGGATCCTCTGAATCCCTAGTTTCCCTTCTCTGAATTTTCTTCTCAATTTAGATTAATATTTCATCATTATTCTTCAAATCATAATTGATTTAGATTGCATCTTAGTCTAGTTCTAGTCCTACTTAGTTTCAGAATACGTACAGGTTTCAGTCCCTGTGGATTCGACCTCGGTCTTACCGAGTTTATTACTACATCACAACCCTACACTTGGGGAGTGAACAGGTCTCACCGTACTCGGCTCAACTCATACTCTAGTTGCTGTGAAAGAAATCACAGACCCTTGGAGTATACTCGAAGATACTCTAGAGGACTAGTCGCCCGTCAGCACGAGTACAGGTCTCACCGTACTCGGCTCTCGCCGTAAGTATCGACAGCTCGAATACAGTGTCCCATACCACCGTATTCGGCTCACGAGTTTGGGTTGCTCAATGGTCACTATGGGGAGGCACTTGACCCCAGCATAGGCTGACACTCGGCCACGGTGTCCCATACCACCATGTCCGGCTCATGAGTCTTAGCGGTTCGAGGTACCATGGTTAACGGGATCGCCACTGGTAAGTTTGGTACCCTGGGTTCAAGCAGTAGCGACCAAACATGGTGGGCACACATTCACATATCGGTTTACTTGACGAGCCTGACTAGCTCGAGCGCACAACAAGTTGGGTGATATAAAGCGCAAAAGCGCTCCGTGTGGCCAACCACTATCTCCAACCGAAGTACGACTCGGGTTCATCAGACACATCCCTTGTGGCGACATGAATCCCAGCCACAATCTCAAGTCTTGTACCGAATGCTTGGACTATAGACATAGTCCTAACCTCAAACAATCTTCATCCATAGCATGTGGAGTAAAGCATGATAAACAAAGTATTACAAGCATGTTAACAGGAATGTCATAAGGCATGTTATAAAGCATGAAGTAAAGCATGTTGTAAAGCATGTTGTAGAGTACTATACAAATAGGGATACAATTACATACACATCACCAGTGAGTGATTAGAGCAAACCACCACATGGAGGGTATCCTACATGTCTCTAAGGTAGTCGAAAATTCCATATCAGCACCTATCTAAGGCACTAACACTTAGGCATTTACACTCACAAGCATTTACACAAACACTTAGAGTGCACTATTCCAACATACATGACGTATGTTAGCAAAATACGTATTAGGGCTATCCTTTCGCCAAGCGGGTATTTTATCCGTGTATACCATAATCTTACAGCAAATAATCATGACAATTGCATTTCCAAAATTTACACATATGCGGTATTTCTAGAATACACAATTTCAACATACGTAGTATTTACAAGCGAACATGTATTACGGCGATTCCTTTCGCCAAACTAGTATTTTATCCATATATTATATAATCATACATTAAATAAACATGTCAAACATTTTTCTACAAAAATACGTATACGGTATTTCTACGTATACCTAGAGTATGTGAAATTCCATATTCTACAACGTTAATCGAAACAGGAAACGGAAAGCACTTTGTACATGTGCAATTGCATGCAGATCATGAATCTATCATTATCTGACATTGAAAGCGTTGAAAACCGTAACCTATACACCTAAAGTCATCACCTTGCCCCTTGGAATCTCAACGAATCAGCAAGGTTGGATGAGCTTCCGTATACGGGCATTTTCTAGGCTAAAGAGTGAAATCGGTTAGTTGTTTCACAACCTATAGCCAATACAGTTCAAATCAGACCTAGGGTTAGGGTTTCTCACCTTAAAACAGAGTGGATACCGCCGGAAAAGCGCCTGGAAAGAGGCGGTGCAGGCCGTGCGATGATTGAAAGCAACAGGAGGAAGTACTCTCACAAATCCCAAGTTTTTCTCTCCCTTTTCTCTCTCTCTCTAGGGTTTTATCCCAAATTCATATGGCTGTGAGAGGAGCTGTCCTAAGCCTCTTTTATAGCCTAAAACCTCTCCAAAATAGACTCAGGTTCAAGGGTTACTGCTAATATAGGTATTTCGACACTTTTCCAGCTCAAAAGAGGGGTTCTGGTAGCCCTCCTTGAGCCAAACGTCAGACTTAAGCTCTCCACACATGGATCTACGTGGGATTACGTTTTTAACTCGATCGGATTCCAGATCACACGTGGCGGACCACTTTCAGTTCAACGGTCAGTGGGCCACGATCCGAAATTCCAAGTACATGTAAATGTTCCTAAAATTTTTCTTGATCCGAGGGTGTAATTTGGTCTGATTCTGACGGTCTGGTTGCTTAATACTGATGCGCAAGCGAATGGTGCCAGATCACTATTCCAGATATTTATTTTGTAAAGGGAAAAGTGTTTTTCACACTCCCTCGCTCCGGATCCAACCGAATGGCCGTGGGATATCGACTGGACCTGATTTCTGAGGTGGTTGTCAAGCCCAGTGAGGCGGTCCTAGTTCCTTAACTTCGTTTGAATCGGACTTCCGATGTGCGGTCTAGACCTAATACGAAGTTTCATTTCATTCCCGAGAGCAGCCGGGTAATGAGTTTGATCCTAAACTTTAGGGTAACCTAGAGTCAATGTTTTTGCAAGTTTTGGGTCTTGCAGATCGTATTTAAAGCGATCCCAACGGATTTCATGGCCAATCGAGTTTTGCACTTAGTTAACTTTGTTAAATTTCTAAAAGATTTAATCCTAATTGATTTCTGGTCGAGATGGTACTCGAGCCAAAATACGGAAATTTACGGGTCGTTACAGAGATCCAACCTATTCATAAGTTAACATAGAGATAAATAAAGTGAAAACAATATCAGCTTAATTGAAAACTACCATGGCCCTTAGAAGTTTGAACGGTGGAAGTCACTGTCCACTATTTAAATGGTGGGGTCCACTTGAACTTTGGATCTGACTCACTCATTTTCTCATGCCATAAAATGATCTCACAAGCGGTTGGAGGTATGGATACAACACATGTGTCATGGTAGGCCCCACCACCCAAACAGTGGGCCATGAAGATAAAACACATACATCCTGATGGGGCCTGCACGTCGAATAGCAGTGGGAACCACAGAGCTGGATGGTGTGGATTGTATCCACACGTGCAGCAGGTCCCACGGACCTAGCTGACGCCAAGGGAGCAGCTACATAGCTGTTGTACGTGCAGCCTCAACTGCTTTAAAAAGAGCAGAGGGGGTCCCACGTAGGGCCCACCACAACATGTAATATAAGATATATATATATTTAATATATTAAAATGTTAGTTGTTGTGCATGCAGCTTTTCTGCATTAAAAGGGAGAGGTGAGTCCCACGTAGGGCCCACCATCATGAATGTATAATTATATAATATATAATATATATATTATATATCAAAGTAATGTCCAAGCCCTTGGACGGCCTAGACAGTCACATACATCAAGGAGGGCCCCACATGGACGTGGATTCCACCGTCCAAGGACGGTGGATACGTGGCATGCATCATGGTGGGGTCCATCTAAATGGATGGACGTCGTGGATGGGTCCCACGGACTCCACTAGCCGTTCACACTTCGCTGCTGGCCACCCGTACTAGGGAATCAATGCCAAGACCTCAGCGTTAAAACAAGGTATCTTTCACCCAGTCTACCACTAGAGCTATGGATCTGGGTGTGGATAAATGTATCGAGGAGGGCCCCACACGGACGTGGGTCCCACCGTCCAGGGGCAGTGGACGATTTGGATAAAACACATACACCATAGTGTGGCCCATAGAAAGGGATGGAGGGCGTGGATGGGTCCCATGGACCCCACTATTAGCCCACACTTTACTGTTAATACACCTACTGTCGGTCCACACTCCACTGTTAGCCCCACCCCACGTCAGTCCACACTTCACTGTTAGCCCACGTGCAGCGTCCCTGAACGCTGGACAGTGTGGATACAACACAGGCATCATGGTGGGTCCCACATGGACGTGGTCCACCTAATTTTGAACCCATCTAATATTTGTGTTTCCCTTTAATCCGAGCCTGTGTGACCGTCCGGTTATGCAAGCCCCAAATAGGGATCAAGGTGGCCCACTAGTTGGATGGCTTGGGTAAAATACACACATCATGGGTGGGCCATGATCATAGAAAGAGAGAGAGAGAGAGAGAGAGAGAGAGAGAGAGAGAGAGAGAGAGAGAGAAAGAGAGAAGAGAGATCGGAGATGATGGAGGGGCCCCGCCATTATGGGGCCCTCATGGATACAAGCATACATCAAGGTGGGTCCCACCATATGTGGCCCTACAATCACAAAATAAAAATGCAAATGTGGGTCCAAGATCACCCACTGTCCACTTCTTCTTACTCCCTTGGCTTCCTAGCTCCTTAGCTTCGATCCTAACGGAAGAGATGGAGTTTTGATTGTTGAGATGGGAGATGAGAGGGTAAGAAGTGGGCCACACTAAAGCTCCTCCATGAGAGCTTTGGGAGAGCTTGGACGTGTAGCTCTTTGGTTGCTTGGAAATGAGTTTGAGAAATGAGAGGGAGGGTTATAAAGAGAGAGACAGAGATGGGTGATGGAGTGATGGATGTGTAAGAACTTTTTGACTTTAGGGGTAGATGGTGTAAGAAAGGTATGGGGTGTGTAAGAACTTTGTTAACTTATGAGGTTGCTTGGGGATGGGTGTGAGGTGATGTGTACTTGACATGTACTTGACCATTGAGGGGATTGATTGATTGATTGATTGAGGTGACATGTTGTAGAGATTCTCTTGGGTTTTTGTAAAACCCGTATCCTAGTTCGTACTGTTCCGATGAATCCTGCGATCCTTTCCATCGAAGTCCGGCAGTCCGTGACCGATAATTGACGTTGCGATCGATCGTAAGTCGTATCCTTTAGATTCGAGTCGGTTTAATCCGAGACCTGTATCAGTGCGACCGCACCGTCGCTGCGGTTCTAACGCCGCGTCTCATGCGCCAATCCGACGCTTAGATCATAAGATGCAGACCATACATTATAATAACCGTGGACCGCACATTGCGGGACCCACCCATCCCATGTGGCACCAATCCCTAGGTAATTATGAGGGTGATGGATGACATCACCCTAAGCTATAGCCACCCTACACCCCTAACCTAAGCTATAGCCACCCTACACCCCTAGCCTAAGCTATAGCCACCCTACACCCCTAGCCCTCTTACAAGCATTTAATGCTAGCCACCCTCTCTTACAAGTCATCATTGCCTACCTAAGCTACTCTCCCTCTCTCTTATCTCTCCCTCCCTCTCCTTTAATTCTCATTCATTCATTTTCAAAGCAACACCAAGAGCAAAGAGAGCTCCCACGTCCAAGCCTTCCATGGAAAAAAAAATGACCTTGTGTGGCCCACCTTTCCCTTCCCAAAACCTCTCATCCTAGCCCTTGATTTCTCATCACCACCATCAAAGTGAAGCACAAGGAGATAGGCTTTCCAACGGACCAAAGAGATCAACCGGTGGGTGCTTTGATAGGGTAGTTTTCATGCTTCCTTAGATGGGCCAAGTGAGGCCTACCGATCAATGGTATGGATCTCACTTGGGACCCTATGATGTGGCCAATGGCCCACTTTGATTACCTTTCTATGTATGATGGAATGCAAGGGAGGGCCCATAGTGTCGGGGTCCCTCCATCACACGTGTGTCCCACTCTTTCTCTCTCTCCCTATCTCTTTTCTTTTTTCCTCATTTCCTTGTGATGATATGATTGTATGGCCCACTTGGATGGACCCCACAATGGAGCATGAATTGGATCCAAACCATCTAGGGTGGGGCCCACTTTACATATGTATGGTGACCATACCATCTCACCATGTGGTGACCCACCTACAAAGGATGCACATTAAAGGCATTGCATGCCTAAGCAAAAAAAAAAAAAAAGAAGAAAAGAGAGTGCAGGGACTCTCTGGACGTTTGAAAGAAAAATATAAAACCTTAGCCTTTTCAAGGCATTGGAAGTGGGTCATTTGTATAGGACCCACCCTGATGTTTGTATCCAATCCAAGCCGCCCATCCTTTTCCCAAACTCATTTTAGGCGTTGAGCCGAAATGGGAAGTCAATCCGACCTTTGGGCGGGCCATACTCTTGAAAACAGTGGTATTTACCGTTTAAACGCACCAAAGTTCTCCTATGTACCGAAATACACCCGATATTGGACTTGTTGGGTCCATCTCTGGCCATGGAAACCAATGGCCGGGGTGGATTCGGCTGAAGCGGGCCCCACACCTGAAAAACCACAAGAAAATAAGTTTTGTAAAAAAAAAAAAAAAAAAAAAAAAATATACAAGCAGCAGCAGCATTTCTGCTGCTGCCGCTGACACAGAGAAGGACGCCTGCGTCCTGGCGTGAACGAGCAGGGACCCACGGGTCTCCAGCCGTGGGCCCCACCTTGATGTATATGTTGTATCCACACCGTCCACGAGGTGGACCACCCTGTAAGGTGGGTCCCCTCCGAAAATCAGGCCGATCCACGGATCAGGTAGCCCACACCATAAGAAATAGTGGTGATTGAATTTCACCGTTGAAACTTTTGGGGCCACAGAAGTTTTGAAGCAAGCTGATATTTGTTTTCTTCCCTCCACCCAGGTCTCTGTGACCTTGTCAACAGGTTGGACGGCAAATAAACGTTACAGTGGGCCCCACCTGGGACCCACGGTGATGTATGTGTTGCATTCCCACCGTCCAGACGGACGGTGGGAGCCTCCCTTGATGCATGTGTTGTAACCCACCGTCCAGTGGACGGTGGGGCCCCTGTGCATGTGTGTGCACGTGTGTGGGTGGGTGCATGTGTGTGGGTGTGAGTGTGTGACGTGTGTGTATGTGTGAACATATATATATATATATATATATATATATATATATATATATATATATATATATATATATGTGTGTGTGTGTGTGTGTGTGTGTGTATACATATGTATATATAATATTGTATCATATATAATATTGTATATATATATTATATATAAATTATATGTTATATTATTTATATTATAAGGGATGGTGGGTCTTCATGTGGGCCCCACCATGATACTTGTGTTGCATCCAAACTGTCCACCATTTGGCAAGCTTGTATTAAGGCTTGGGGCCAAAAATAAGATAGATCTAGTTATCATGTGGACCACACTGTATAGTGACGATTGAACGTCCACCATTAGACCCTTGGGCCACCAAGTTCTTGGTGACCCTATGAACAGATTGTATGAGAAATAAATGTTATGGTGGGCCCTAGGAATTTTAATGGTGGAATTCTTTATCACTACTTACATTGGTGCGGCCCATTGATGTGGCCCATTTAATATGTATACGGCCCACTTGGTATATATAAGGCCCATGTTGTGAGGCCCATCTTGTGTAATTGTGGCCCGTTGTTGAGACCCACCTTGATGTATACATGGCCCATGTGTTTAGGCTCATTCAATGTATTGGTGGCACATGTTACGAGGCCCATTATGATGTTTCAAAGGCCCATGGGATATGGCCCATTGCAATGTACCTAAGGCCCATTAATGTGGCCCACTTGATTTATATAAGGCCCATATGATGCGGCCTACTTGATGTATCCAAGGCCCATAGGTCGAGGCCCAACGGGAGGTCCTTTGGGTCCATTGCAATGTATGATTTCCCCATGGTTTGTGTAATGATGTCTTATAGTGGGCTATGCCTTGAGAGCAATGTTGGTTTGACGTCCACATTGTAGAATAATGTTGGTTTAATGTCCGCATTATAACTCTCCCTAGAGCCCATTAGTAGGCCCACATTTGTTGATAGTTCACCACTTTATAACATGCTTAGTATAGCTCCATGATTCATACCCATACGCATCATTTGTATGCTTGATATGAGGAATGTTTGATCATGGCATAAACCGTTGGGCTGAGACATTTACGGGACTCCTTATGAGACGGGGTGCCCCACATGATCGCGTGGTACGCGTGAGATTGCTGCATGATTGTACGGTGTGAATCATGCATCTCGCATATGTGTGACTTGATCATTGCACGCCCTAGCGACATCAGGGTCGTGGCTCCACAGGCACATCGTGGATGACCGTATCGGATACCGGAAATACTTTGTTCTAGCACTGTGGGCACTTAGGATGTCCTTGGGTGAGAGTCCCAGAACCTTTTTGGTACCAGGAGATGCTCCAACGTCTAGACCGGGTGGATACACGAGCGCCCGAGTGCCGAATACCAGTAGGCCGCGTCTCCCACTGTGTCGTGGTCGGTTGGAAGGGGGTGTGGCCTTATCCGCCTGAGTGAGGGGGCTATAAGCTAGGCTGAGTTTAACCAGCTCGCAAATGTGTCCGCTATCGACGAGCCGGGTAGGTATTGGCAGACTACTGGTCAGGCGGATAGTGTGGTCTCTTCCACTTGCTTGACTGTGCAGCTCGGGAGGAGGCAGTCAGTGTGAGGTGTATTAGACCCCGGTGATATCCAGAGAGGAACTGTACTGATATGTGTACATGACGAGGAATGACATGCTTGTATTGCATCTCGCATATGGCATTCGGCTACGTAGGCCTTGCATTGCGTCGGTATGACCGATAGCATTCATGTTTCGCATCGCATGGCCTTGGTATGGCCGATATCATTCATGCCTTACATTACATAGCTCTGGTTGTATTCATGGACTTACCGCATATTTCCGCATTACTCTGATATTGTACACTTGGCGTTTGCCTTGTACACACACTTACACCACCCTCTAAGCTTTTGTAAGCTTATGCACGACCGTTGCGTGCAGGTAGCATTGGACAGCAGCCGCGCTGAGGCAGGAGCGCGTATCAGATCTTTTTGGAGCTTTTTGATCACCTTGTATTTCCCTTTCTGCATTGTACTTAAAAGTTTTTGATATAGTGAATATGTGGTGATGTTGTTTTGTGACTTGGTTATGCTTTTGGTTATGCTCCATTACATTACAAAAAAAAATTCATACTGAAAATCCTCATTGTAGGATCCCAGGATCGGAATCTGGCGTATGGGCGCTGGAAGCCGAGAATGGGATACTACGGAGGCTGTCGGCGCCGGATTCGGCGATCGAGAATTTTGTGAGCCTGGTTTCCGAGTTTGGGGCGTGACAGTTTTGCAACGCGCGATGTTTTTCTCGAACTGAACGCGGGCCCACATCTCCTGGCCTAAGTACTGCCTCGGCGCGCGAGACGTGACATCGGAACCACAGTGACGACGGTCGCTAGGGCATAAGTCTCGGGCTAAGCCGACTCTGGTTTGTAGGACTCGACTTAGGATCGCGCACAAACATCGGATAAAGGTCGAAGGTTGCTGGAATTCGACAGGGAGGATCACGGGAACCTACGGAAGGGTACGGACTAAGATATGGGTCTTACACTGAAGGAGAAGCATGATGGTTCGAAGCGGTACAAGGCCAGATTGGTTGTAAAAGGGTTTCAACAAAAGGCAGATATCGCTTTCATTGAAATATTTTCACCAGTAGTGAAAATGTCTACGATTCACATGGTCTTGAGTATAGTAGTTATAGAGGACTTACATCTAGAGCAGTTAGATGTTAAGACAACCTTTCTTCATGGGGATCTTAAAGAAGAGATATATATACATCAGCCAACAGGATACGTGGCACCAGGAAAGGAGAACAAGGTGTGCAGACTAAAGAAGAGTCTATATAACCTGAAGCAGGCCTCAAGGCAGTGGTACAAGAAGTTCGATGGTTTCATGTCGGGAAACGTTTTAGGAGATGTCATGCAGACCACTGTTGTTATTTGAAGAAGTTTGATACGCCGTACATTATCCTTCTTTTGTACGTTGATGATATACTTATGGCATGAGAAACATTTATAGGGCCCACCATGTTGTATTTTTTAGATCCAACCTATTCATAAGTTAACATAGAGATAAATGAAGTGAAAACAAAAATATAAGCTTGATCGGAAACTTCTGTGACACCTAAGAAGTTTTGAACGGTGGATGTCACTGTCCCCACTATTTTCTATGGTGGGGTCCACTTGAACTTTAGATCTATCTCATTATTTTTCTCATGCCATAAAACGATCTCTCCAAATAGATGGACGGTATGGATACAACACATGCATCATGGTGGGGTCCACAAAGCTTGGTGACGTCACTACTGACTTTGTCAGTATCTAATCCGCACGACACGTACCTACAGGCTACAGGCTACAGCGTCAATCCGCACGACATGTACCTATAGGCTACAGGCTACATCGTTAGTGTTCGTCTTTGCACGACACGTACCTGCAGGCTACAGTAGCTATATAGCTAGTGTGTGGTACACCAGCCAATTCGTACTGAGTAAACTTTGTTAGGGCCCACCGTGAATGCATGTGATTTATCCACGCCATCTATTCATTTTTCCAGATCATTTTAGTGGTTGAACCTAAAATTGATGCATACCCAAAGCTCAAGTGGACCATACCACAGGAAAAAGTAGAAGTATTGATAAGAATCACTCCGGATCGAGTTGGATCGGATCGGTCTGGATCCATTCGGATCAGGTTTTCAGATTGGATCGGTCTAGATTGACCACGACCCAATCTCGATCTGAAAAACTGTCGGATCTAAATGACCCTACTTGATACGCACCGATCCAGGCCGTCGGTTCGGTTCGGAACCGGTCGGATCCACCGGATCGAGTCAGACATGCCCAGCTCTAATTAGAACGAACAATGAAAGGGGTTTTAACTCTATATACCTTTTTTACTTCCTCTTTTAATAATAATGGGTGTCAACCTATTTGCAACATAATTGAAAATGTCTACCTTCTTACATGGGTCCTGCATGTTACCCTTGCGAAACTAAACTAGTATATATAAAGGGAAAAACATATATTATTCAATGGATCGATGGAATTGTATTTGGATGGACCATTTGATGGATGTGATGGACCGATGAGATGGACGGTAAAGAGAATTTGAAAAAGTGATGTGATGGATGATTAGATGGCCACCGAGGTGCATGGGTTAACTAAAGAACGGTTTAGAATCATGGATCGATTGGCAGTTAAGGAGATGTGAGGGTGGCATAATCAAGTAAAGGCACGTGAATTATTATAATTCATGGTATGTATGATGATGTGATAGAGATATAAATGGTTGGATAGGTGTAATGTATGTAAAAGAGAATGTATAAAGTACATGTTGGGTAAGTAATGTATAAGTGGTGAAAATCAATTTTAAAAAAATATTATTATGAATGAATGGGTAGTCCTGTAATCAAGTGAATAGTTGGAAAGCTTGTCAGTATGTGGTTAGACGGAATTGCAAATGGTAAGTGCGTGAAGTTATGTGATTCATAGTGTGTATGTCTTAAAATGCACTTAAGTTATTAAAGTGGAAAAAAATTATCTCATGATGTAATCATTGGATCAGGATTTCAATATATAGTAAGAAATGCTTATGCAAAGTCAGGGAGTAAGGTGAACGATATACTTCGCCGGATGGTCAAGTATATGAATAGATACAATGCTCTTAGGATTGGTTTACCATAATGGGGTGACCCACTATATACGATACGAAGTAATAGGTTACAAGGTCTAAGGTTATACTACGTCATCTCAAGGAATCAGTTTGATAAAAGAATAATTCGTAGACTAAAATTCACAAAAAATGTCACTTAAGATATACATAAAAATAAACTCAAATAGTTTTTTAAAAAAAATTTCAAAATAATCTTAGCTATTATAAGGTTAAAGAAAATAAAAGTTATTCATCAAAATTAAAACAATAAACCTAAAAAAATATTGGGATATTACACTTAGGGCTTCTTTGATTTTTCATTTCACCGGGAAAAATCGTGAAAATATGTAATAATTATTTCCCCCCGTATTTACCTCACTTTTTCTGATGTTTGATTTGATTACATGCATTTTTACAAAAATCGAGAACGCCACAATATATTTGTGGGTCCCACCATGATGCGCATCGCTTATCCACACTGTTAATCTATTATGCCTGATGAATTTATGGCATGAGCCAAAAAATGATGCATATTGAAAGCTCGAGTAGATCACTTTACTAGAATAAGAGAATCGAACACTTACCATTAAAAACCTCTCAGGCCCACTGTTTCTTTTTGTGTGAGCGATTTGAGTGTTTAATCTGCCTCATTTTTTGGCTTGTGCTTTAAAATATTGTGTTAAAACAGTTGGACGGAATGGATTTATCATATAAATCACCTTGGGTCCACAAATTTAAAATAATTCTTTTAAACCGGTTTCAAACGGATGAAATGGTAATAATTACCCATTTCAAGGGTATTTACACGGCCACTGAAAAATCAATCAGGCCGTTAAAGAATCTATTTCCATCAATTTCTAAAAGTGTTGGCTATTAAAGTTTTTTGAGTGAATTAATTTATTCTCATTCCATATATTTTCTAAATTCATAGAAGCTATTATTGTAAAACCATTAGAAACAATGGTATAAAAATATATATATATTCAAATAAATCAACAAAATATGTAACAGCACACCTATTTAAACAATTACAAATGTAATAGCTAGGCTGACAATGAATATAATTTTTTACTAAAACGAGCTTTATATACAACTGATCATCAAGATTGTTTGTGCACCTTAGCAGAATATTCTACCGATACATTAGACTCACTGTCCTTCCTTTGCCCGCCAACAAAGAACAATAGAAAAGGAAAGAAGAATATTCAGAAAAAAGGGAGAATAGGGGAGAGGTGATTTTTTGTTGTAAAAGCCTAAGAGATCCCCCATTATCTATTGAGAGAGAAGTTGAGATTGCATGCATTTAACTGATTTTTTGGTCAGTTTTCCTTAAGCAGGCCTCATGCACACATGATATAATAAAATTTTCAAAAAGCTGTGAAAAGAAAAGCTTTATAAACACTTCAAAAAATAAATAAATAAATCCTATCTAATATGGGATTATCTTTTGTACTTTAAAAAAAAAAAAAAAAAGTTAAAAGAACTACTTTGTTTTAACCCTTTTTTAAGTGTAGGTTTTTTCTAATTCCTTTTTACAGAAGCACAGGTTATTTTCAACCGACAATGTTCCAACTGTTTTATGGCCCACTTCTTCTCTTTTTAAGTACAAGAAATCAAGCTATTTTCCACTGACAATGATGCTTATGGCCCGCTTATTGCCAGCTGAAATTTTTAGCATTCAACTCATACGTGTGGAAACTTGGCACAAGCATAAAAGTGATCCTATCTAGCTCAAGGATTCAGGTAGATCTACTGGTTACCTGCGCACACGTACACAAAACCAACCCCAACCGTTGAAGAAATCTACCAACAGTGGATACAAATGCACCGCACCTGATGAGTATTCCAATCTCAGCTTTAGCCACGTAACGTTCATGGTGGTTTGTACACGTGTGTGCTACTTTCACACGTGTGCAAGGAAGCCATGAGTCCATTTAAAATATCAGCACTTGTTTGGGGCCAGTTGAGTAACAGACTCGTTGTATTCGAATGGACAAAACTGCCATCGAAGTGGGGGACCGGAATCACATACAGCACCTGTGCCCTTCGTGGGCCACCATCTTATGTATTTGAAATTCACTTTGTACATCAGCTAATTACCCTTGTCTTCGCCATGCATGCAAAAAATCATCCAGGTAAAAATTGTAATAATAATAATATGGGAACCAATGCTAACAATGTAAAATTACGACTAAAACATCTATTTTTCATGTGTTGTGGCCAGCCAAAGTTTTGAATTAAGCTGATTTTCGTATCTTCCCTCATCATTGGTTTAATGGGCTTGAGGAGAGACTGCACCATGGTAGCCTCACAAACAGAATAATGTAGAGCAAGTTGCTGACACTTTCATGGCGAAGATGAACAAGGAAGGCTTGATTGGAGACGGAAATGATCCGAACAGTTAAAACCTTGAAATAATCGTATCTAGCAAATAGGAATGAGTTTTTAGACGTGTCACATGTGGCTTTGGGTAGCAGAAGCTACTTTAGCCAACCAACCTGCTACGTGAAGTTAGCCATGCTGGATTTGCAAGATTCCATCAGACGGACAATCAAAAGTTCATTGTATTTAAATTTTTACTATAAATAATAAATTTTAGTTCGATCATAACTTTTTATCCTTTGAGTTGTAAGAGTTGTGCCCAACATGAACAAAGCTTCAAAACATTAGGAGAATAACGTGGTTAGACTAAAGTGGACACTTACTATTTTTAGGACACGGATTGACTAAAGTGGACACTTACTATTTTTAGGTCCACTTAAGCCTTCGACCTGCCTCATTTTTTAGCTCATATATTAAAATTATCTGAAAAAAACGTTTAGCGGTGTGGATAAAACACTTACAACACGGTTGACCCCACAGAGCCCTGCCCGAACGGACTACCGTCCGAGCGGGGGTAGGACGCAATCCGCATCCCTATTTTTATCCAAAAACCATGAAGTCGAATGGGAGTGTTGACCATCTATACATACTAACTTTACTATTCATAGTAAGTCAAGTTTTTAAGAAATTTGTGTCTAAAACTTCATCCAAGGTTTGAGTTCTTTTTGAGTTCTTTTATTAAAAGAAGGTAATTTAAAAAAAATAATAATAAAAAATAATAATAATAAATAAAAAAAAATAAATTCACCAATCAATTCAGTTTCAAATTATTAGAAATTATTTGTATTTTATATATCCATCATGGATTCGTGAAACTCTAAGCTTCTTGAATTTAGAGTAGTTATTCCCTAAGGAAGATGATAATCCTACTTATCACATAGCACCTTGCGTCACAAAACTATGGTTGGTGTTATGGTTGGTGTCCCATCCCTATCGTTCCCTGTAGTGTGGCCCACATTAATAGATAATCTCGCTGAATTTTAGCCCCAGGGTCTAGTATTAAGTAGTACAACAGATGAAAAGAGTAGATTGCCAAGATGGTGGACCCCAGAGAAGCGCGTTATTTTAAGCACTTTTGTAAAACAGGTGTGGTGGAGGAATGCTGTCCCTTTTCTTCAATGCAAGTACACGTTGTTCTGTCCTTAACCGACAATTAGCAGGACAAACATGTCTTTATCCAAACACTTGATGTGAGATCACTTCTTTTAGTTGCTTTCTCTGGGCTTAAATTGGAGTTTGATAGCCCACGGTACCACCCCAATTAGTGGATTTGTGCCGTTTTCACAATCCTTCGTTTCGACGCAAGGCAACAATGAAATTAACACGATTAATATATAATCTATCCTCTGGTAGTTAAATCATGCTTCAACTCGATCGCACTCATTTATAATATGTATAAGTGGCATAAATGCAACTCATTTTAAGCCGTCCAAATGAATGCAGCTATATGTAGGTCAAAATGAAATCCATTCACTCATAAAAAGGCTCTATAAAAACAAAATAACAAAGGTCTGTTATGTCCGGCGGGGACAGCACATGCAACGCACGTGGAGAGAGGAAAGCAAGGAGAGATGGGACTTTGGAGAAGCATCCGAAGGGAAAAACGTTACACTTAAAATATAAAAAGTGGAGACTAATCACATGTTGAGACCTAGCCATATAGAGAGAGAACGAGGGTTTAAGCTTTCAGCCGACAATCATCTTTTCAATAAAGATCTTAGCCTTTGGTTGCCAAGCAGCCACGTCGTCTGATTTACTAAAAAACACTCATTTTTAAATCAAGTGCCTTTTTATATTTTTTAAATATTAGAAGTTTGGCATTATTGAAGAGTAATGGGCTAAAATTGTTCTCCACTATCTGCTACAGCATGAGATTAAAGCCGGGTACGGGATGACTCAACTCGGCAAACTCGACTCATTTAGATTTGACTTGATCCGAACCGAGTGGGTGAGTCGATTCGAATCGAGTTGACTTCATCCAATCTGAACTCAAATCGAGTCGAGTTTGACTCACCCAACAACTCAACTTGACTCGACTCGAAATCCAACTCGGCACTAACTCGACTCGATTCGAAACTCAACTCGTATGTATGTATTAAACAAAATAAAATTCAAATATGATGCTTCAGATATGAGATAACGTGTAGCTAATAGAGAGGTTGCAATTCTGGCAAGTGAATATAGGCTTTGGGTGATGATTTTAGCCCGAGAATACCCCATGCACCCAACTTGACTCGACTCGGTATCTGTGACTAAGTCAAATTCGGTCCAGATTAATCCAAGCCAAGCTCGAACTCGGATTGAATCAGGGAAGCTGAACTCAATACCGAGTCGGTTCAAGTTCGGGTTAAGCCTATTTCAAAATCAGATCGAATTGGGTCAACCCTAATTGGTCAACCCTAACTCGGTCCGACTCAACTCGATATATAATATACATATTTATAATTGTATATTGAAAATAACGGATGGAGGTTAGTGCCGTCCATCATTATATTCTTTAGTCTTGGACTCATTTATGGTTGTTCGTGTTTCAATGAATTATTTAAAGTATGTGTATGCCACGTGTACACTATAGACTGCGACAGAGAAAATTCATCTATACTAAAATACATTTAGATCTCCTTCCTTTTTGCATTTAAAGTTATAGGTATGGCCTAAAATAAGTTGACTATTTTCTCACCCAAGTATTTCCTTAAAAACCTGGCAACATTTAAAGATATCTATGCCATGAAAACAGTATGCCCCACAATGAAAATCATGTGACATGAAAAATAGGCTGGTCTGCATATAAGTGATACTTTTATAAGTGTCGAGTGTCCAATGGGGGAAGATATATGATCACCATTTTTAGAAGAAGAAATGATTAGTGGCATATACTATTTTGTGCACCCAACTTATGGAGTCCTCTAGTGAAATACTTTTCGAAGATTTAAACCTATCTAACTTAGCTTGAGTACCACCTTAATATGCACTGCTAATGGCAGTAGGCAGTAAGAATGTAACTTGGGTGGGTGGGGTTTTGTTGCGTTGAAGCTTAATTCAAGCCTAACTCAGCTTCAAAAATTCCCAATGAAAAATAGAAGAAAGAAACTGAACAGCTTTTAAGCAGGCTTTGTGTGGTTTTTATTTCTTAGGACAGCTTGTATTTAAATCATTTTTTATTGTCTTTATTTTCCACCGCAGTTTGTCATCCAATCAAATTTTTAATTTAAAATTGAGGAAAGAACTCAATCCTTCTTCATTGAATCCCAACTAACCTAGGCTTGTCTCCTCTTTGGGTGGACTAATGGAGGATCAATGGAAAATCGATGGTTTGACTTAATGAAGAGGTGTGTGGCCCACCTTACTTCCGGGTGCGTGATGTGATCGGTTCCCTTTTAATAGCAAGTGGAAACAAAAAATCCAAAGGTAATAAAATATTCGTCTCTTTGCTTGGTCCAGCCGCGTGTACAAGTCCGTAAATACACACGCTATCAGACGTCCCACCGTGTCAAATTGTTGAAATATCCAATCCATCCATCCATCCATCTTCTAGAATTAACCGTGTAGATACTACTGCTGGAAGATAAATGTGGTCCACACAGCAAGTGTACAATTATATTAGAAATAAGTGGACAAGACAAAATATTTGCCGATTTTGCAAAACCGTACATTTGTTAAGTTTGAGCCACCTGACAAGTAGAAAGATCTTTTAGGACATGAAATATTCATGATGGATGGCTTGGATTGTTCACACGTGTACCACAACGGCATATATAGTGGCGTGTGCAATACCTGCGTTGTGAAAGAGCAATGTTCCAATATTAGTGGACTGCAAAACTGGAAATGTCAATCAGTTTTATTTATTTATTATTATTATTTTTAAAGTCATTTTGATATGGTCGGAGGGTATATTTGTCTTTCGACTTTTAAGCCTGCTTTAAGCAGTCCTTCACGAATGCGGGAGTACCGGATCGTGATGAACGCAGATGTATCTGTCCACACATGGCATGCCGACGTATTAATCAGCTACATCCATGTGGAGGCCCTAACATGGATGGACCGAATTTGAGAAATCGCCACCATTAGAAACTTTATCCATCCGATTGGTAGCCTTCAAAACCGACGGTTGAAAACTTAAGTTCGTTGACATTTAAGTACGCATTGGGATGGTGGTGATTTTCAAGCAAGTGTGATTTTTTTTTGAGTCCGGATCCTCTGTTACCCGGTCAACAGAGAATTCCTAATACCATAAAATTCATTGGTCCACGTCAACACTCACTGAAAAAATAAAAAAAATAAAAAAAAAAACTTCGGACGCCAAACCACTAGGGTAACAGGAAAATCCTGTTGACCCGATAACAGAGGATCCCGACTCTTTTTTGAAACACACAGCATCAATGTGACGCGGATTTCCTGCGAAAGTCTTTCGGAGGAAGTTCCTGCGCTGGAAACCTGGGTGGGGTCCAACGTGATGTTTTTGAGAAATCCACCCAGGCCATCCGTTTTCTGACATATTTTTAAGATAATAGGCAAAAAATGAGCGGTATCCAATACTCAAGTGGACCTAAAATGTGAGTATTGAACTTACACAGTTGAAATATTCGTGGGCCACAGAGGTTTTGAGTAAGGCTAATATTTGTGTTTTCAGTTCATCCAAGTAAGAATGACGTTATTAACAGTATGGATGTCATGTAAACATCATTTTCTACTCCAGAAAGTTTTGAACGGTAGAAATTTTCCTACCCACCTTTTACTCTAGTGCGGCGCACTTAAGTCTTGTATCTTTCTCACTTTTTGTCTCAAGTCCTAAAGTGAGCTCAGAAAACCGATGTACAGGTGGATTGCTCAAAAACTGCACGTTGGGCCCACCCAGGTTTCCAGCGCAGGAACTTCGTGCACGAAATCCGCGTCCGCATCAATGCCAAGGGGAACGGATTAGCTACTCCCCCTGACACCAGCTAATAGCTGGTGGTCGGTGCTATGTGGGCCACACCATGATGTATGTGTTTCATCCATGCCATCCATCTATTTTTACAGAACATTTTACGGTATAAGTCCAAAAATGAGGTATATCCAAATCTCACTGGGACTACATTACAGGAAATGGTGTTGAATGAGGGTCGACCATTAAAAACATTTTGGGGGCTATAAAAGTTGTGGATCAAGCTGATATTTGTTTTTTTTCTTCATCTGGGCTTGTATGACCTAATCAATAGATTGGATGTCAAATAAACAATATAATGGGCCATAGGAGGATTTTAATGGTTGATATCCAATCACTATTGTTTTCATGTGGTGTGGTCCACCTAAGATTTATATCCCTCTCATTTTTGGGATCAACTAATAAAATGATCTTTAAAAATGGATGAACAGAATGGATGAAACACATACATCATGGTGGGGCCCACAGAGCACCGAACACCAGCCACGGGCTGGTGTCAAGGGGAGTAGCCAATCCGTTTCCAATGCCAAGGGCAACACCCTGATTCATAGCCCAAGTGGTAGGAAACGGATTGGCTACTCCCACTGACACCAGCCCCGGAGCTGGTGGTCGGTGCTCTGTGGGCCCACCATGATGTATGTGTTTCATCCAGTTCGTCCATCTATTTTTTGCAGATCAATTTATGGTAATACAAAAAAAAATGAGGTATATCCCAGTCTCAAGTGGACCACATTACAGGAAACAGTGTTTAATGAACTTCGATCGTTAAAACCTTTTTTGGGGCCATAAAAGTATTGGATCAAGTTGATCTTTGTTTTATCCCTTCATCTGGGTTTTTATGACCTAATCAACGGATTGGATGTCAAATAAACAGTACATCAGGCCTTAAGAGGATTTAAATGATGGATATCCAATCACTATTTTTTTCCGCGTGGTGTGATCTACTTGAGATTTATATCCCTCACCTTTTTTTCATAGAGACATAAATTGATATTTAAAAATGGATGAACAAAATGGATGAAACACATACACCTCACAGAGCACCGACCACCAGCTCCGGGGCTGGTGTCAGGGGGAGTAGCCCATCCGTTTCCCAAGTGGTACGCTGAGTGAAAGATACCTCGTTTCAACGCTTGAAGTCTTAGTATCGATTCGCTAGTCGGGTGGCTAACAGTGAAGTATGATCGGACAGTGGGTGTACTAACTAGCTAAAAAAATAAAAATAAAATGCCAAGGGCAGTTGACGGACGGACCCGACTGATACTTGATAGTGCCACTTGTAACGGTGTATGTGACATCCACTCCGTCCATCACGGTGCCTTCTCATGCTCACCAGATATCCCAAATCCAATCCAGAAATCAGTTGGCTCGAACCACGGGAACCATGTAAAATCACGAATCTGTAATACCACGTGGTGTGGCCCACCTGAATTTTGGATCAGGTTGAATTTTTGGAGTGTTTATTCATGTTGGTGAGGCGACCTGATATTAACACCATTGTGGGGCCCAAACAAACTGCGGTTGACGTCTCCTCCCTATTAATCATCTTTCCATTGCTAACAGGAGGTCTTCATCAGGCTGATTTTGGCCATTGGATCTAACACCGAGGGGCAAAATTGATGGACGGACTGGATATTACACTGACAACGTATGATTTCACACAAACAACTCTCCGTGGAGTTCGTTTTTGCCTCTGAAGCTAGCACAGGTTCCAGCGTATGTCGCCACTACTGAGGTCCACACGCTAGTTAATGTGATGATCGGAACCGTCCATATTGTTGGATCTATTCTATATGGTCTACCATAAGAGAATTACGAAGAAAGAACCATTGAAACCATCACCATCTGTAGATGAACATAAATCAATTGTAAGAAAGTTTCAATGGCTCACATTCAACTCCAAAAATCAAAGTTTAGATCATCACTGCGGAGTTTATAGCCCAATATCTTAACTTATATTACTAAGGATAATATGGACGATTAAAATCATCGGACCTTGTCAGAATGTGGGCTGCACTGGCTAGCGACAAACGTAAGTTCCTGAGTCGCGGCAGAAGCAAAACGAACTCCTAATCCGTGATCTGTACTTAAAAAGTTCACGGGAATCCAAAACGTGGCGGTGCTTAAAACCTAAGCTATTAAAATGGCGAAATTACCCCCAACCAGTCCTTTTCCACGTGGATATATATTACTTTATGCCGCAACAGGTACCAACTCCCACGTCGATTCTCCACTTTGGAATCCGATTCAGAAAGTTTTTACGAATGGCCGAAATGCGCCGGTTGAATCATGCCAAGGGACTCGAGTTGGATTGGCGCGGGAAATTTCAGTAGCAGGGCGGCTCTAAGGGGTAGGCAGGCGAGCCAATCGCCTGATGCCCCCCTAATTACGAAGGCTCTATATTATAGTAAAATTAAAATTTTTTAATTATGAAATTATTATATTATAACAAAATTAAAATTAAGAAGAAGAAAAGAGGATTAAAATTTTTGAAATAAAACTTATTAAAAGGCATACAAAATAGGAACATCTAAAAATTAGTTTATAATTTTGAAATTAAAAATAAAAAACAAATCCTAAAAACTACCACTATCAATAATAACAGTCTAACTCTATGGTCTCTTTTCAAAATAATAGCTTCATTCCCAATAAATTCTTCTCCTAAAACCTAGGACTACCTACTTTATTGCTAATTAAGTTCTCAAAAAATTAAATTCTCATCTATCGAAACTGATTTATTGGATAAACTTGAATACAAAAGTTTAATTAGTAATTTTGCATCTAAAAAGGTAAGAAGCAAAATCATGGTTTAATTTTGAATTAATTAATTTTAAAAAAAAAAACTAAAAAGCTTCATTTTTATGACTTGCCTAAGGCCCCCAAAAATGTTGAGCCGCCCCTATTGCCCAGTCATATGAAAGTCCCACCCAAACTTCAAATAGGTCAAGGGCTAAAAGGGCTTGCCATGAATGCGAACCAATTACCAACCAAGCCCAATGCAATAAGCTATACATGCAGCTCCTGCTTTACGGCAGATGTGTACGTGTGTAAAGAACACTGTCATGCTAAAAGCGGTCCCACTATAAGGTCCATGTGGTATGAAAACAAGCTACCCACGAGTAAAACTCTGGTTTGGCAGTCTTGCGGGGACCAGTGTAAACTAGTCTGAACGAAGACTTCTACTGTAACTTTTTTGTGTGAAGCAATCTAGACCATTAATGAGGTGAGCCCCAACTTAGATAGTTCACTTTTCGAACATTGTATATCACCTGACCAGTGAAGCAACTGGTTGCACCTACCATGTTTAATGGGCACACATGGAACGTTTAGATTTAACTGCACACAAGCTAGGGAAGCGGATTTCCTGCAAAAGCCTTCCTAAGAAGTCCCCAC
Organism: Magnolia officinalis; assembly: GCA_021015155.1. Taxonomy (NCBI): domain Eukaryota; kingdom Viridiplantae; phylum Streptophyta; class Magnoliopsida; order Magnoliales; family Magnoliaceae; genus Magnolia; species Magnolia officinalis. Next base: position 28,779,342 of record JAJHSJ010000004.1, on the reverse strand, counting down.
GGAAGGATGTTGGATGGGGTCCACTGAAATACATATGAGAAATCCATTCCGTCCATCCGTTTTTTTAGCTTATTTTAGGAGATACGACAAAATATGAGGTGGATAAAAAAACTCAAGTGGGTAACACAAGAGAAAAATTTGGGAAAAGAAATTCATACAGTTGAAACCATCTTGAGCTCTACCTTGATGTTTATATGCTATCCAAACTATTTATAAAGTCATTCCAAATGGGATGAAGTGAAAACACTAAAAAGATAGCCTAATACAAAACTTTTATGATCATAAGAGTGCTTCAACGATGCTCGTTGAATGTGCCACACCCTAAAATTCGGTACCCGAGTTGGCCAGACCCGACTCCGAATCCCAGGACATGATTTAATTTTAAACTTTCACAACCATACTTAATTAAAACTCTACAATAAACAACATTTATCAAATACAATTTCTAACTATTACAATCTAAACTCACTTCTAAGTTCCTACTATCCAATTTTATTTTTTCAAATACAAATACAAATATGACTACAACTAAGCCGATGGTTAGATCTTCACTCTGTTTTGCCCCGACTAAACTCCAAGACCTGAAACACTGTTATTTTGGGTGTGAGCACAATAGCTCGTATGATTATATCCAACTCAAATATGAAATCTCTAAATTTATAATAAGTGAAAAAATAATGAAATTATGTATAATTACATATATATATACACACACACACACACATTTTTATTTTTTTTTTGAATTCCAAATACGAATCAAGATATTAAATCTTAAATATGACATGAATGCAATGTCGGAATCATAAAAATGTTTTGAATGCCACACTTTCATGAATTCCATAATAAAAATTAAATAATCAACATCTCTTATAATACCGTATCCAAGTGGATGGTAACGTTGCATTAATGCCCACGCATCAGTACCTCGTGGTGAAGGACTCATTTATACGTTAGCTGGTCAGACTACTGATCCAGTTGCACCTCTGACGTATATCTGCGCACACAATTATATTCATACGCAGTATACAAAGGAGATTCCGAAGGATCCAATGGGTTCTAGGATCTTTCACTCAAAGGACACGATTGCCCTACTTGTTGGCTTCAGGATCTCTCATCCAAGGGACACGATTGTCCTACTTGCTAGCTTTAAAGTCTTTCACCCAAGGGACACGATTGCCCTACTTACTTATGTTACATCCAACATATTAAAATCGATGCTCAGTGAATGTTATACATGCATGTAAGATGAATGATTGCTTCGTAATTGAAAATACCAACAATATAAATTTTTATTTCTAATTAATAATTCTAGATATAATTTTGTTGAAACTTTAATAATTAAAATATTTAAATAAAATATTATTTTTACTATTATTTAATTTCAGAATTACTGTGAAATAATGTACAAAATTTTTTATTTAAATTCTAACTTTAATTAAATAAAAAAATTTATTTAAATAATATTAAACATTAGCATAAAGATATTTATTATTTTTATTCACTAAATTAAAATTTAAATTTTATTTTACTTATTACATAAACTTAACAAATATATATATATATATATATATATATATATATATATATATATATATATAGGGAAAAGGTACAATGCGCTCGAGCTGACTATAAGCTCCCGTGAGGTCGGCTGTGTGGGCCCCACCGTGATGTGTTTCGACCATCAACACCGTGCATTTGATGGGTACCCTTTAAATTATGGGATATCCCAAAAATCAGCCGTATACGGAACTCAGGTGGGCCATACCATCTAAAATTATGTGAAGAAACTGTTGAATCATATAAAAGCACTTGGTGGGGCCCACCTGAGTTTTGCATGCTCCTGAAACTTGGTCTGAACCCTCATTCAAGTGGGACACACATAATGGATGGGCTGGATTTGCTAACTACATCTCAGTGGGCCCTAAAAAATGGTTATGAATGTTTTAATGGTGCACGGCCCCTCCCCACTTCTGTATGTGGTGTGGCCCACACAAGTCACGGATTGACTTGATTTTTGAGACCTAGGCTCACGATGGAATGTTGCATCTGACTGATGGGGTGGATGTTCGAAATGCATCACGGTGGGGCCTACACAGCTCGACCTCATGGGGCGTTAAATCAGCTCGAGCACATTGTACCTTTTCTCATATATATATATATATATATATATATATATATATATATATTTATATTTATATTGTTCTGATTTTGAGTTAATTTAATTATATATATTGAAATAATTTGATTATTTTATAACTAATTTTAATTTCTCTTTGATAATTCATTGAGAATGTATATTTAGGTTTAATCAATAAATTTATTTAAATTTTAATTTAAACAAAAATTTTGAACTACAAGGAGAAGATTTTTAAGTTTAAAATATAATATTATACTTTATTAAAATTTTAATTTAATAAAGTTTTAAATATATATTAATCATTAAAATTCCAAATATAGAAATTTAATCAATTTAGTTTCAATTCCAAAATTTTAAAAAATTTCACAAACTTAAGTTCATTTAAAATTAAATTAATTAATTCTTTAAAATTTTAGAATTAAAATTTGGATTTTTAATCTTTACTAAAAAAAAATATTACACTGATTCCATAAATTTATAACATCAATAATGTAATTAAATTATTATTTAATAATTTAATTTAATCTATCTTAAAAATTTTAATCTAATTATTTTAGATCAAATATTTTAAATTCAGATTTTTTATTATTATTTATTTTTATATCTAAATTTAATAAGTTAAAGGAAGTTATTAATTTGGACTTTGGACCCTACTATTTTTACACATTCAAATTTTAAAATTTTATTATTATAATGAATTATAAGTATTATAAATTATTATAATTTAAATTTTGGTTTACTTTTTAACTTGATTTTTTTTAATAATTCGGATCAATTACACTATTAAATTTAATAACTAACCTAATCATTAATTAAAAATATTTTAAAATTAATTCAAATTTACTAATTTAAATAAAATCATAAATTAATTTGAACTTAATCTATTTTTAATAATTTACTTTCATATTAATTAATTAAAAAAATTTAGGAATAACTCATATTTAATTTTTAATCTTAACGATAACAAATTTAAGAATTTCTAAATTAAAATATAGACCTAGATAAATTGTTTATATATATATATATATATATATATATATATATATATATATATATATATATATATTTGTTTTGCTTTGTTTTTTTTTTTTTTTTTCTCTTTCTTTTCAAAAACACAGAAATAAAGTAATTAATATTTACTCTAATCAAATAAAATTTAAATCAAACAGTCTAACTCATAATTAAAGTCTAAATTTAATGAATTTAATTTAATATACTTAAAACTAAATTTCAGAATTAATGTTAGAATGAAATTGAACTCTATGAATCAATAAAATTCAATTAATATTAAAATTCAAAAATATAAATATCGTGTATAAATGAATTTGATAATTCTATTTATAAGAAAATTATTTCAATATTAAATCCTAGAAATATATAAAAATAGAAAATTCATAAATGAGTAGGATTACCCACCTAATCTTAGGTTGTTGGATGAGCCCCACTGTTGCACACGAAACTCATGTTCAACATCACCGCTATACACACAAACTCTTTTTATCTTCTACTTCTTTTCTAATATTTATTTATCTATTTTTTTTTTTCTATTCATAATGCATGTGTAATTTATGGAGTAGTTGAAATGTTGATCATGACCTGATGGATGGGTGATTCACATGCCGTGGCACATCATTGTAATGATGTGGTTATCTCTATTTTGAAGGAGGAAAAGGAGGAGAAGTGGGAGTCGTGGGTTACCTGCTGAATCCTTTTACTTGCTCTCTTGCGAAAATGGCTGTGTAGGGTCCACCAAAATGTTTAAGAGAAATCTGTCTTGATCATAAGTCCTACTGAATACTGATAGGACATAAGTTGTAAAATGAGGGAGATCCAAAACTTCGGTGAGTCGCATATCCTAAAGAACAGTTAGGAAAAATCTACGTTGAAACTTCCCTAGGATCCATCCAAGTGGACGGCCCTAGATTTAGTGGGTCTCACAACAATGAGATGAGGATGGATAAGATTCAATAACTCTAGGGCCAACTGTGATGATGGGTGGTCCAGATGTGATGGGTCTGGGACCCACTTCATGGAAAAGGAAAGGAAGGTGGAGAACGTGGGAAGAGAGGTTAATTAGGCAGAGAATTTCGATGAGTTGGTTGTTTTTAAATTTTATTTAAATTTAAATTTTCTTTTTTTTTTTTTTTTTTTAAAGGTTGGTTGTTTGAGTGGACAAAGTCTTACGATGTTGGTTTCTCTTAGCTCCTCTTGTACACGAATTTAAATCGCGAATATTTCAATATTGGATTGTCGGATCAGAATGAAACTTAATGCCTAACTTACACTTGACATACTCCATCCAATAAGTTTAATATTGCCATATGATCATCCTAAGATGGTAAAAATAGATTTCAATGGCTCTTACTCTTTCATGATCTCACGTGACTAGGGGTGTACACGGGTCGGGTCGAGTCGAACTGGCCTTAGCTCATCCAGGCCCGTTCAACAACCACACCAGGTTCGAACCCGACCGGGCTTGGTCACCGGGCCAACATCTCCAGCCCGAACCGAGCCTGGGCGAGTTCAGGCCGAGTTCAGGCCAGTTTCGAACATTCGAGTTCGGGCCAGTTTCGAACCTGAGTTCGGGCCAGTTTCGAACCTTACAGCAAGTTCATGGGAAGGGCTTTGGCAGGTAATCCGTGTCCCATTAATTTACAAGGCCCTCGATCAACGGTTTAGATAGTTGAACTATAGACTCCACAAAAAATCTTCTGGCCTGGAACGTTTAATTCCTCCCGGTGACCATACTGCCAAAAACAAATGGGTGACTAGAGAATTTGTTTTAGCCGTTTATTTTTTTTATACCTATGGCCAACCTAAGGTGTTTACCGGCCTGATTTTCAAATCAGAAGATCTAATTAGTACATCCAACCGGATGAAACTAAGATTTCATTTTTCTAATCCATATTAAGACAAGAAATGTGGCACATGTGTTTCACATCTAGGCCAGTCCTTATTGGTTCCCACTTTGAACATCCAATGACCCAAAAAATAGGATGATAGACTCACCATCAGTCATTATTGCTTTTCCAACCATTGATTCTTCTGATAGAAATGTGGCCCAACTGATAAGTGGGAACCAAGGCTAGCCCACCTGATGACAAACCCAGATCTTGTACACATGACATTTTGTCAAGTTGCAAATCATCTTCACAATCTTCATGAAGAAATGATTTGATACTCTTACAGAGTGATGGATGAGACATGAGTAGTTAGAAATTACATATGTGGCTTTAAACCTTTCAAATTATAAGAACTAGTTATATATATATATATATGAACCGAGTTTCGGGCCGGGTCGGGTTGGGCCAGGGCGAGTCGGGTTTCGGACCGAGTCGGGCCAAACTGGGAGGTATCCAAACTCGGCTTGAACTCAGTTTCGGGCCTAGAAAATTGGCCCGTCCTAACCCGAACTCAGTTCCGGGTCAGGCCGAGTCGGGCTTTTTCGGGCCGGGTCGAGCGAACTAACCGGGCTAGCCCGGTTTGTGTACACCCCCACACGTGACGAGTGTGTGTTACCCATATGGAAACTAACCATTAGATTTAAAGTATATACTCCACAAGCTACAAGTGGATGGTTTAATTTGTGTTTAGGTGGCTCGGTTAGCAAATACAAGTACGATATATAGTTGGATGGTTGAGATATAAGTAAATAATTAGATGATTAGGAGTCCAATTTGATGTATAAGTTAATGTACGGTTACTTTCATATTTAGCTCTGTGAAAGATTTTATTATTATTATTATTATTATTATTATTATTATTATTATTATTTATTTATTTTTTATTTAAGAATTAGAAAAATAAATCATTGGGTTAATGATCTAGATTAATGATTTAATAAATTGAACTAAAGTTTAAAAATGGATGGATGAATAGATGATCACATATCTTGTACGATGAAAGAATGCGTTAGTTTAGTGTGTGATCCATAGCTAGATTTGAGCTAATTAATGCATAAACGGATGGTTTTAAGCTTACACATATACATATATACACACCAAAATAAAATAATTTAATTCAATGGTTTACGTTAACAAATGATTAATATCAATGGTCACATCTTAAATAAATTGAAGGATACAAGTATGCATGGATGCATGAGTGGATGCATATATGCTAAGATGAATGCATGCGTATGTACATGCACAAGTACCAAAGTCTCGGGTCATTACAGAATCCCATCGCTGGTAGGTAGGGCTGAAAGTTGGGCGGGTTCAACCCGACCTACCGGTGATCGATCCGACATTGGGTTGGGCTCGGGCAAGATATATCGGGTCCGATCTCAAGCTTGGGCTATACAAACACCAACCTGATAAAACTTGGGTTGGGCTCGGGTTGAGGTCTCGGGTTGCCCGACCCAACCCGAACCCGAACCCGATCAATATATAAGTTACTTATAAATTATGATTGAGCGTGGATCGTTTGTGTCGAAGGCACACTAGTGATGGCGGGTCTCATTTGTCCACGTCATTTCCAATGACTCAAGCTAACAAGATATGCCGAATTTCTCTCTCCCAAATGGATTGCTTGCTATGCTACATGACTTTTAAAGGAGTAGTTGTCCTATATTTTAGCTTGTTTTTTTAAAGAAAAAAAATGAAGTTCTTTGTGACGAATAATCACATATATAATTAATAAAATCATAGATTAAAAAATAAATCTTATATTGAAATATAATAAACTAATGTAATAACGAAAATATTAACACGTATACCTGACCAACTCGATCAACCCGACCGAGCCCGCTTGGGTTGGGCTTGGGTTAAGAATTCCCAATCCGAGGTTGGGTTGGGTTGGGTTGGGTTTGAGTTGAGGTATAGGAACCTTGGGTTGGGTTAGGGTTGACCCCAACCCGACCAGACCCAACCCAACCCAACCCAACCCGCATACTGGCAGGTGTGTCAACGGGCCAGGCTCAGGCCTAAAATTTCAAAATAGTTCAAAATCTAGCGGAGCCCTACCCTAGGTCTGGCCTGAAACAGTTCAAAATCCAGGTGGAGACCTACAGCAGGCCCGTCCGTTGATAGCCATAATCGCTCGGATGGCCTGATGGGCTTAGTTTTCAGTTTATGCTCCATGCTCCATCCATCGCATGACCCACTAGATGAATGGTCTGGATCTCGCACACGGTGATCAAATCCCCATATTGAAACGTGGCAAATCACGCATGGATATGAATGCCCCTTGCATAAAATACACTTCAACAGGATCGGACGCGGATTTCCTGCGAAAGCCTTTCGCAGGAACTTCCTGCGCAAGGATTCTGAGTGGGGCCTACTGCGATGTCTGTGAGAAATCAAAGCCGTCCATCCGTTTTTCGACCTCATTTTAAGACATTCTACCAAAAATGAGTAGGATCCATAACTCAAGTGGGCCATAGGAGATGAAACAGTGTCAAAAAGAATGCCTACCGTTGAAACCTTCCTAGGCTCTACCTTGCTGTCTATATGCCATCTAAACCGTTTATAAGGTCATTTTCACTTAGATAAAGTGGAAAAACCAAAAAAATTATATCGTTAAAAACCTTTATAGACATATAAATATTTCAACTGTGGTCACTAAATCACCACTGTTTCCTCTCGTGTGGCCCATTTGAGTCTTTGATCCTCCTCGATTTTGATCCTATTTTATAAAATGAGCTTAAAAAATGGATAGAGGGGTTAGATTTTACACAAACAACTAAGTAGGACCCACACATAATCTTGCGCAGGAGCTTCCTGCGAAAGTCTTTCGCAGGAAATCCGCGTCCAACAGTATCACGGTGAAGAAGAAATTCAACAGCGGCAGTCGTTAGACTGAAACAGCCCTGAATTTTGGTGCCTGAAATCTTCCAATCAGTGAAATATTTGGAGCGTGTACCACTCACAGTGGAAATCTGCAAACCAATGGTCTGGATCACCCAATATTGGGCCCCACTTATCAGAATCGAAGACCTGCGTATACTATGAAAAGATGCCTCCAACGTAACATATGCAATTCCACTTCCTCCCACCATAGGGAACATTTTGGTCATTTCGGGAAAGAAAACTCAAACTGCGCATTTTCGTTCTTTCCCCACATTGGCCCAGGCACATTTACCTTCTGACGGTAGTTTCTTCAAACACCAGGGGCATTTTGCTCTCTCTCTTGTCCAGCGACCAGCATAAAAAAGTACTGGTGAGTCATTCGGTACTCTGTCCAGAATATGAATATTGATACACAGGCACTTCCGTAGCAGTTTTTTGCACATATTAAGCCGTATAAATAACGTCACCATCGTTCAATGATTCAATTTTCCAGAATCAGTTAAATCCAACGGTTCTACTCTCCGATTAATGGAATTTGCGGGTTGAACTAGGACCAGTGAATCACTTCAGATTAACCATTGATTAGGTACTAGTTAATCGGCCAGAAATATAAACAAATAAGTCTAATTTTTCGTTTATGATCTATCAACATAGAGACCTACTATTTGAACGGTTAAAATTGAGAACAACATGTACAATTTATTAGTTTATACGTATCAACCATCAGCTATGCCAAAAGTATAATTTTTTTTTTTTTTAAGAGCACAGACCTCCAACGGCGGCCAAACGAGCCTCCAAAGCAATTGCAGGCAGAACAGTTAAGCATTATATATATAATATATAAAAGCAGAGAAAAAAGACACCACAATAAATACATAAATAAATAAATAAATAAAAGAAAAAAATCTCCACAATAATTGGTATCAAATGCCCCTCGGGATTCCCACTCTTTCTGAATTTCAAGATCTGCTCACTCTCTCTCTTCTCCATTATTTAAACAACAGAAACCCTTTTCTACATTTCCCCACTGGATGAGAGAAGGGGGGAAAAAAAAACAGGCAAAACGAGCCTATTAGGGCTTCCGTATCTGCAGAAAAGTCTCTGAGAAAGGTATGATCGCTAGGTTTTTATTTTTTTTATTTTTTTATAAATAATTATTTATTCTCCTTTATATGTGCAATCAATTCGGTTCACAGCGCATTTCTGGCGATTTGGGTTTGTTGCAGCTCTTGGAATCTAGGGTTTTGGCTGTGGATTGAGGATTTTAGAGACGATGAGTTTTTTCAGTTTGGATGTGGTGGTTTTCGGTTGTTTGAGCGTTTTGGAAGGCCATTCTGTTGCAAAAATTGGATTCTTTGGAGCTCCAGATGTTGAAATTTAGGGTTTTGGATGTGGATTAGGGCTTTTGTTTAGGTTTATAGGGTTGTTGATGCTGAGATTTTGGGTTTTTTGTTGTGGAGTGGCTTCAATGCTTTGATTCTGGTCGGATGATTGCTTTGATGGTTTGATCTGCGATTTAGGCATGCGGGAGTTGAAATTTGGGTTTTGGCTCTGAATAAGGGCAATTCAAGGATTGGGTTTGAGCTCTGGAGTGTTATCCGACTTATCTAATTCGACTCTTGAGGCTTAAGGTGAAATTTAGGGTTTTGCAGGCATTCCGTTGGTGGGATTTGCGCAGTTCTGTATTTGGAGGCCTTTTTTCTTTTTCAGCAGGTGGGAGTCTGGAGCTTTAATCTGGTATTTGGGGCTGTGGAAATAAGACGATGCAGTAGGGTTTGAGAGGGGTTTAAGGTGAAGATGGCGGCTAATTCTAATATGGGTTTTCACCACGGAGTGATTCCGGCTTCTGCGTTTAACCGCCATGCGATTGAGTTCCAATCTGGGGCTGTAAACAGCTCGACTGGGATGATCTCTGTTGGTAATTATGGTGGGATGAACAACATGGTTGGAACAATCCCGGATGGGAATTCTGGCGGGGCAAGCAATATGGGTGGTGTGGTGGTTCCAGGCGGCAGTTCTGCTGGTGGCTTTCTTCTTGAGACAGTGCCAGGGCTCAAGCATGACACAGGGCTAGCTGTGGTTTGGTCCCCTGAAGAGCAGTCGATACTGGAGGACGGCCTTCTCAGGTAGGTAGTTTATCTAGTTGTTGTCTTTTTATTCTGGCAGTTTATTTTAACTTTTGGTTCTTTTGCCTTGAATTTTCTCTGTTTTCATGCTGCCATGTTTTTAAGCAAATATTTGTAACTACTGATTTGAACTTGGGAAGTGTCTTGTGATGATGCCACAATGTGTGGTGATTTTCAATGCATTATTTCTATAATGGTGGACTGTCAAGAAGATCAAGTGAGGAGAACTGTAGGACATGCTAATCTTTAGCAATTAGCAAAAGAGAGAAAGTTAAAAGCTGCCAATCAATAGTGCTATCTTATTGCGTTTCTCTGTCATTTTGGGCTAAAATAGTTCAGTTAGCAATGGCTTCTAATTCTCCATTACATGGATTTTTGGTCCTCTTTTATCGTACGTGAGCATCTTTTTCTTTTCTTTTTTGAAACTCTACCTCTTTCTGCAGCATGGCGGCTTTGTACATTATTGCTGCAACCAATACATTTAGCTTCCATTTCAAAGGTGATGCTGACAGTAATTGCTGTTTGAACTATGAATTCGTGTTTGGAGTACCATTTACTTCCAAGATGCTGTTGTTGCATCCTCCTGTATTTTGGTACCGTTAAACAGCTACTTGGTGCTAATCTTGATGGCCTATGAGAAACTACAATGAGAGAGAGAGAGAGAGAGAGAGAGAGAGAGAGAGAGAGAGAGAGAGAGAGAGAGAGAGAGAGAGAGAGAGAGAGAGAGAGAGAGAGAGAGAGAGAGATGCTTAGGGTGTATTGAAACCCTAACTCTCTATGGGCCTTATTATTTGGACTTGGGCCTATTGGATCTTATTTAACCATCAATCTTTCAACACTCCCCCTCAAATTAGAGCATCTTAATGAGGCTCAACTTGGAACAAGGGCTAACATAATCAAACTTAAGAAAGAAAGAAATTCTCCTCTAACATCTCCCCTCAATCTTAATAATCTCTAATAAGATAAACTTGAGTTTGAAGAGGTACGTAAAAGATTTATTACAAGCAACAACAACAACAACAACTTAGGCGAATAGTCACTTCTACAATTTCAGTGATGTGAGCCATCGGAACAACCATCTGGCACAAACAAGTATGGATCAACTATCCAGTTCACCTAAGGCTGTGGCAACTGTCCAACACAATCATAGGTCCGAACAACTATCCAGAACAAATAAAAACGGATCAATTGTCCAATATAAACAAACGAGTCTGGATCAATTATCCAGCTCAACCAATGCCGAGCCAACTGTCGAACACAATCATAAGTTCATATAACTATTCAGAACAAATAAGAATGAACCAATTGTCTAATATAAACAACGGGTCCGAGCCAACTATTCGGAGTAAACAAGCCCACTACAATTATAAGTGTAAGCTAAGGCTTGGACAAACACCCAATTCAAACAAGCCTAAACCAACTATTCGGTATATAAACGGGTCCAGGCCAAATACTTGGTATAAATACTTGTAATCTCACACATCTTGGCAAGGAGAGCCTGAAATGAAGAAGCTTCTAAGTTGTCGAAGAAGATGGTGGAGAAGATGTGAGCACATGTCACACATCAAGAGACAATTCAGTTAAATACCTTCAACCTGAACGTCCAACAATACCCTCAACCATTCAGCAAAAAAAAAAAAAAAAAAAAAAAAAAACCCGTAGAAAATTTCTTTAAAAAATGAATAGAATAAGAATTTCCAGCAACATCTTCAACCGGACAGCAAAGTAATCAGTGAGGCCTTCAACTGCATGTCAAACAGACCGAATGTTCAACAATATCCTCAACCATTCAACAAAATCCTAAAAAAAAAAAAAAAAAAAAAAAAAAAAAAAAAAAATCTAGCCGCAAGCCACCTGTTCTCATGAATCACGACAAGTCAATGAGGAGAAGGGCTCACGACTCTCAAAACAAAAAAAGAATCTCAAAACAGAAGAAAATGAAAAAGAATAATGAAGGGTGAAGGGAAAAGGGTAAATAAAAAGCTATTGGTGTGTAGGGAAGGAAAGAGAGAAAGAGGAAAGAAATAAAAGAAGATTAAGAAGGGAGAGAAGGGAAACACCACTTGTTAAGAAAGATTAGAAGAATAAAACTGATAGAGTTAAGAGGAAGAAGAAGGTAAGAAAAAGGAAGCAACCAACGAGGAGTAGGAAGGGAAACAAATAAAATACCAAAAAATCTACCCTAAAAAAAAATAAAATAAAAAAATCAACAAATCCCATCCAAAGAAACACAAAAATCTATTTCAATGGAAAAAAGTCCAGCAGACCCTACCTAAAGCAATACAAAAATTTGCTTCAATAGAAAATATCTAGCAAACCCTGGCCAATGCAACACAAAAATATGCTTAAAAAAAATAAAAAAATCAGCAAACCCTAGACATGGCAACACAAAAATCAGCAAGTCCTTTAGAAAAATTCTTCAAAAAAAGTGAAGGGAAACAAAGAAAAGAGGAGAAAAAGAAACCCTAGAAGAAGAAGAAGAAGAAGAAGAAGAAGAAGAAGAAACCCCAGGAGCAGCTAAGCTCTGATATCATGTTAAATGGTTACATGGTGCTAATCTTGAGGGCCTATGAGAAGCTACAATGAAGAAGAAGAAGAAGAAGAAGAAGAAGGGCCCAGATCATCAGACGACACAAATTTTGGAGGGTTTCAACATGGTGAAACTGAATGTTACAGAGTGGGCGAGAGTTTCAAGTTCAATTGCTATGGTTCATTTTCCTGATATGTGATCAGAGCTGCAATGGGTCCTGGTTTTTTGTTTTTGTTTTCTTTGTATTTTTTTCGGCTTCAGCCTTATTCAATAACGATATCATCATTAAAAAAATGCATCTGTTATTAGAAAAGAATAACTTCTTCTGTCCATCTTTGCTGAGCAACAGGAAGTTGATTTTCTTATACTTTTCTCACCTATTAAGGTCTGTTACTGATTATATTCAATGTATTCCCTCTTTCAAGCCTCATTCTGTTACATTGATATTTTATGTATTAAATTCAGACATGCCAATGAATCAAGTATTATGAGGTACATCAAGATTGCATCTGCACTGCAGCACAAGACAGTACGAGATGTTGCTTTGAGGTGTCGGTGGATGACTGTGAGTTGATCTACATAAATTTCATCTATAATCTTTTCCTAGATAAGTTATCTGCTTTGAATTTCATTTCAGTATCAAATGGGTGTCATGCTTTACAGAGTTCAATACTTGTTTTTTAGCTAAACTTTCACCACATACTCCCATTTTAAAAATAACGTTTGGATTTGCAAATCATTTCAAAGGCCTGGTGAGCGTTTTTGTGACTTTTCAAGACTGATCTCTATCCTGAGCTATTTGATCATCTTTCACATGTCATAATGAAATTGGCAAACTACTGAGCTAAAATACTCTTGGAAGATTTCAGAACCATTATATTTTTATTAAGCTTATAATTTTCCATACAAAAAACATTTAATGAAGTTCAACTAGGGACCGTATTACCCAAATATGCCATTTTGGATGGATGGAACACCTGTCTTTCACTCACAGGATATTAACTTTTTTGGTAATTAATTCTTTATGCATTACAAAATTAATCAGAGAGATCAAATGTTTTTCCTTCTTCGAGAAAACTTTATCCGGGATATTGCCAGCACATTTGTTCTCATTTAAACAAGAAAAGGCTCGTAGAAGAGTGGGTTTTATGAGTCTTACCAGGTCCCACATCCTCTCAAGACAATGAGGCTGGCTCCATTCTGATTCTTTGCTTCTGTTGACCGTGCTATCTTTTTACAACTCTAGAAATACAGATCTCTCGCCATGCAATTTAGGGGGAGAAACTTATCTTGGCAAAGGAACACTACTGATATATACCCATGGGACATTACCTATTGCACAGGACATCTTAGACCCAGTCACTGTGAAAGCAATAGTACTCTCTCTATGCTAATAAAGTTGGCACAACTTGCCATCATGTGTGGTAACAAGTGAGACTCTAGGCCACCATGTTTTATGAAATTCTGCCATGCCTAGAGGTGGGCAACTTAGGCCCGATCCGGTGGATCCGACCCGACCAGACCCGACTCGGTACCGTTCCGAACAGAACCGACGGTCTGATCGGACCTGATCGATTTTGATGGTCCAGATCCGAAAGCATTTCGAATCAGGTTCGGATAGCACTATATCCGACCAGATCCGGTCCGAATACCCGAACCGAATGCGTCCGAACCGACCCGAACAGACCCGACCCGGTTTTGAAGTCGGGTATACAATAAATATCAATGTTCACTCAACATTGTTTCCTACAATGTGGTCCACTTGAAGTTTCTGTGTACCTCATTTTTATTCTCATAATATAAAATTATCTATAAAAATAGATGTAAGGCATGGATGAAACACGTGTATCATAGTGGGGCCCACAGAGCACTGACCACGGGTCCATTAAAATCAAGTCGGGTCAGGTCCTCCAAACAAGAGAACGTATTCACATAACATAGTTGTAATTCGAGGTAAATGAGTAATAATTTTTACCGATTTCCAAGGTGATTTGACCGCTACTTTCATTAGTCATCCGAGAAAAAGAAAGTTAAATTGTGGGGCCCACCTTGATGTTTGTATATTATCCACACCGTCCATCCCTTTAACCAACTCATTTTAGGGCATGAGCCAAAAAAAGAGACAGATCCAAAGATCAAGTGGACCACACTACTGGAAACAATGGCAATTAAACTCCTACCATTGAAAGCTTCTTGAAGACCCTAGAAGTTTTGGATGAAACTGATATTTTTGTTTCCACTTTATCCATGACTGTGTGACCTTATTAACGGGTTGGATGAGAAATAAACATCACTGTGGGCTTTAGGGAGAAAACAACTTTCAACCATTAACATTTTAATGATCATTGTTTCATAAGGTGTGGTCCACTTGAGCTTTTGATTTTCCTTATTTTTGGGCTCGTGCCTTAAAATGTATTTTTTAAAAGGATGGATGGTGTGGATAACTCATATATATCATGGTGGGGCCCGTATATTTAAATCAGTAATAACAACGTTTGTATGGACTGATTTCACTCAACACTGTTTCTTCGATCTACGGGCATTCCCTGAGCTCCGAGTTGTATGCCCCCGCAGTGATGTATGGCCCCCACAGTGATGTATTTATTATACCTACACCGTTCATATCCTTTTAGAAATCATTATAGGATATTATCCAAAAAATGAATAATATCAAAAGATCATCTCGACCACACCGCAAATAGCAGTAGAAAATGATTTTCGCCGTTAAACCATTCGTGTGGACCGTGTGGTCTACTTGATTGTTAGATCTGTCTTATTTTTCGTCTCAAACCTTAATATGAGGTCACCAATTGGATGGACGGTTTGGATATAACACATACCCCATGATTAAACCCCCACAGCTCGCTAATATAGATAGAAAATCAAAAGAGTCTTGTTTTCAAGCATGGAACTTCCTTGCCGTGCACGTCAAGTAACTAAGGTTAAGTGAAAACATGTGTATGAAGGTAAAAAGTTATTTCAGATCCATGTGGGGCCCACCTTGATGTATATGTTTTATCTAAACCGTTCATCCATTTTAACATATTAATTTAGGCTTTGTTAAAAAAAATGGCATATATTAATGGCGTACCCAACTGGATCCGACTCCCTTTTTCTGACCGAGTTGGACCCGGTTCGGGTAAAGCAAATCATGTATCGGATCTGTTCGATTCAGGTGATCCGGATTTGATTTCGATTCTGATCGAGTTCGGGTCCAACCATTTCCATTTCGGATCTGATCGGGTTAAACCCAATCCGTTCCGATCAGGACCGATGCCCACCTCTAGCCATGCCTCTTTATCTTCTATGTAGAACTCAGTTTTATATTGTTGCATGTCCCTTTGATTGACTGCTAGTGGTAGGGATAGAGGATCTAAGTACGTATTTGATGAAAATTGATAAAATTCAATTTCATTCTTTACCGATTGTTGTAATTCTCATGCCTCATGCATTCAGTAGGACTCTAAAGTTTCTGGCTTAATCAAACTTAAAAGTTAATTCTATTTGTGTTTAATATTTGGTTGATTATAAAAACCATTTGCAGAAGAAGGATAATGGAAAGCGGCGTAAGCCGGAAGATCATTACATGGGAAAGAAGATGAAAGACAGGAAGGTAACTTCTTAAAGCAATCTACTTAAATTTATTTGGTTGATATTATATGTTTACCTGCTGATGAACTCATTAAAATGATCAAACAGACACCTGTGTATTGAAAGAAATATGTTAAATAAGTCCAATAAAATAATACATGTATCCTCCGCAAGGCTCAGTTTATGGTTGATAAGCTTCGAAACTGTGGTTTTAGGGAAGTAAAGTGAGGTCTGACCTGTTGTATTCATCTCTTGCCCAACTTGAAAATCATCTGTCCCTTTTGCTTGAAGTCAAACATGTATACATACATATCTAGCCAAGTAATGCTATATGCTTTTACATGCATCCATGCATTTATATGTACGCATGTACATACATACATGCATGAGTGGGTCTTCTAAGATGAAATATATTGACAAAGGAAAAGGTCGATGCTATCTAGTTCAGCAATACCTTGTGTATTATCTGTACATTTTTTGTTGGCAATATTGTATATTTTCTGGAGGGTATTCATGGGAGCTGGTAGGGTTCATTATTCATAGTGATTTACTGATTGGGCTTGGCTGGTTGTGTTTCATTTGCTTAAAATGTTCTCTAATTCTTTGAAGTCCATTGCTGAAAACAATTATCAAAAACTCGATTGAAGGAAACCATCTAATTGCAAATTTATGGTAACCTAGTAACTTCATAAATGGGGTTTCTCTTTTCAGTTGTTAAATCATCCAACATCTTTAGGAAGTAATGTTAATTGAAGAACCGGGATTCTAAAGATGGTGATTCTTCAGGAAAAGCTGGTGGATTCTTCAACAAAGCCAAACGTGCCTCCATCTCCACAGCCAAGCATGCCTGCATATTCTTTTATGTTGCAGCATCTGAACCGCAATGATCTCACTTCATGTGGAGGTTGGTAGTCATATTCCCTAAATGCTTTGACTGGTATTTTCTTTTCCTGAGCATGTGACTGCAGTAAGTCATTTTCTTCCCTTACATGTTTCTATAATGTTGCTTCCCTGTTACCCGCTTTATGTTTCATATAGGTCTTGGATTAGTTTATGTGCTAGCCCTTCTATTTAATCTTACAGTCAAATACATAATTCTACACATTTTTCATGATACGAACTTGTTTAATCTCTTCAGGGCCTGAAGAGAACTGAAAACTGTTCCATAGATGCAAAAGTGACTGTTATTTTAAAGGTTTTATATTCCTCTCTTAGTTTATGTAAAAGGTTCACTGGGATAGGCCAGTCGGTTTGAATATATTTGTAATGAGTTCTTCTTACCACTATGTAACTAGTTTTCAACAAATCAACTCACAAGACTCATTTTGATTCAACAACCAGGGCTAAGCTTTATACTGCATTTGAATAGGCGCTCAAATGGGCGTTCTGCTCAATATTCATGTCGCCAACTTGTGTTTTCAGAGGCATTGGAAAATTCAAAAAGCAGTGTCTGCATTGGTTGGAAGGATTTTTTCACCAAACCAACTTGACAAGTGAGCTCTGAGTACAACGGCCATTTGATTGATGGCCATATGCTCAACAGGAATTAATGACATCCAAATTATCAGTATAATCACAGTTATTTGTGGTCGGCTTTACAGATTTTGTTTTGGCAATCATTCCTAAGGGCCTATCCTTGGAATATGAACACGCTTTCATTTCCCTTCTCACTACCTTGATCAAAGTCCTGTTAGGTCTTCCTCTTATTCTCATTTCAGTCCCTTCAACCTTATCAAGGATCCCATCATAACCAGAACTTCTCCAGTCTTCTTTGCAGATGAATGAACCATCTGTCTTCTCTCTATCATTTTTTTCTTTGATTGGGACTACTCCTTGGCTGCATTAGATGACCTCATTCTAACTCTTCCTTTCATCTATGTCCACATTCAACTAACATCCAAATCAAACTTAATTGCCTTTTCCTTGCTTTCTAAAATTGTCTTTGTTGTAAGTTATCTAGTATAGTTTGTTCAGCAGACAAATTTTCACATGTTGTATTTCAGTACTCTGGTTTTCATATGGCAATTTTGTTTCATATATTATGAATGCATGGGCTGTCCAAATATACCATAAAATGTTAACTTCTTAATACTAGTTAAGCCTCTGTTTGGCATGGTCATTTTAGGAGCAGAGAAATGTTGTTGAATTTCTAGAAATTGCAAAATGGGCTCTTTTGTGTTGTATTGGAAAGAAAGAGCTCTTTCATAGCCGCATGGATACATTTGCGAAGAATCCATTTTGAATGAAAAATAAAATAAAAATACTTTACCTAGTTTGGGAGGTATAAGTTGTGAACTTGTGATTAACACATTTCAAAGAAAGGTGATTTTCTTGGAAAAAGCCCTCAATTTTTCTCAGCACACCCCGTTTTTCCAGTTTCAAGGGGGGATGTCCTTCCTCATTTTCTTCGAACTCCTCTCCTCTTGCAACTAGTGATGGTCACGATTATGATGACGGCGGTGGTGAAGACAATGATGTGACATCAACGATGGCACCTATAATGACTGGGATGATGATGTCATGGAAATGATGGCAACTATGATGACAACGATGATGACGTCTAGGTGATGACGACGACGACGACGATGATGTCGATGACGACGTCGATGATGATGATGGTGATGACGATGATGGTGATCATGATCATGGCACTGGTGAAGATGACAATGATGATGGTGATGATGGGTGGCCCGCCATTCCAAATTATCTAAATCCAATATATATATATATATATATATATATATATATATATATATACACACACTGTAGATTTTCCATGAAAATTATTATCCCAACCAGGGCCTATTTGGATTCATGGGAAAAGATGGACGAAACAGCGTTTCTAGGTGATGGCAACAATGTGGACAACACCAATGTTGATGATGATGACGACGGTGATGATGATGACGACGGTGATGATGATCATGATCATGACATTGATGACGACGACAATGATGACAGTAATGACAATAGTGATAGCAAGGATGATGGATGGCCCACCATTCCAAATGATCCCTCATCTCCAATATTCCTTTCTTTCACTGCAATAGATTTTCCATGGAAATATTATCCCAGTTAGGGCCTGTTTGGATTCATGGAAAAAAAAAGGACAAAAATGGTGTTTCCTTGGACACGTTTTCTGGGAACTATTGGAAAGGGAAAGCCGTTTCATCAGTTGTTTTTCAACAAGATTCCCATGGAAAATTTTCCATCATTTCAGAATCTGTTGCTTAGATAAACTAAAATGGAAATTTCCTTGGAAAATTTACTTGAAGATGGAAGGTGGCACAAATGTGGTGCTTGAAGATGGATTGTGGCAAGTGTCATATTATAATGTGGCATATTGCCACATGTGGGACGTTGGTGCATAGATATAATGCTAATCATACATGGAAGCAGGTGCTTCTGTTCATCGTAATCATCGTCTAAACCTTACTCCACTTAATTGGGGTTGGCTACATGAATCCTATTCCGCCATTCCACCCTATCAAGGGAGATACCTTCAGTTAGACCATAGGTGACACAGGGAAGGGCGTGACTAGGAAGATCACCATCTTCCTCGAACAATAAACACCTTGAATCCACAAAAGAATTTGCTCGAATCCACGAGAGAAATAAGAAATTTAGAGAATTTTAATTTTTATTTTAAAAAGCTCCCAAAATAAACAAGTTTGCATGCTTAAATACCCTTAAACAAACCCTAAGATGCAATTAGAAAATACCTAAACAAACAAGGAAATAAAAACTGAAAAAAGCGCATGTTTCTGTCGTCCGTCAATTAAATCGTTGACTGATCGATCAGAATGTCACAAAAACGTCTAGAGACTAAAACAAGAAAATCATATTTGTTCCGATTGATCGACCCAATCAGTCATTCGATTGAATTGAGCCAAAAAACGTCCTGCAAGCTTTTCACCTAAATCCGAATTTCCATCAATCGACTCGATCAGTCTGCTCGATCAACTTCGATTGATCAAACTATGCTGAAATTTTGTTGATTTCCCTTTGGACCTTTTCCGGTCCATTTGTGATACGAACGTGCTTGCTCTACGTTCTACATCAGATCCCTTCCACTTGAAAAAAAAAACTCGTTCCCAAGTTATCCTCTGGCTTTGATTCATGATACTCGTATAGGTCCACTGCATTGAACGTGCATGAGATCTCATTGTCTTTAGGAAGATCAACAACATAGGCATTGTCATTGATCTTACGGAGTATAGGTATCAGCCCGATCTTCTTATTCTTCAATTTGTTGTACGTTCCGATCAGAAATCTCTCCTTGTGTAGGTGAACCATGACATTGTCGCCCACGTTGAATCCCTTAAGACACCGATGTGTGGCAACCATTTTCTTGTATTTGTTGTTGGATGCTTGTAACTTGGCCTAAACATCAGCGTGTACACTTACGATTCGGTTTGCCATATGATCTGCAACAACACTCACGCCTGGAAGCTTGGGCAATGGAACCAAATTAAGTGTATGCTTAAGTACTCGTCCGTACACAACTTCAAACGGGGACTTGTTGGTGGAACGGTTTTGTATATTGTTGAACGCGAATTCCACTCGAGCCAAGGAAAAATCCCACTGTTTAGGCTTATCACCTGATTTGACACCAAGCTACAGTTTAGCAGTGCATATCATCCGCAGACAGATGGGCAAACCGAGGCGGTGAATCGTACACTCGGAAACTTAATGTCATGATCTGAGGTGATAGGTTTTGGGACACCATGTAGTCGTACAACCTCTCGGAAGAATAACTTTGTGACATGTGTAGCGTCGAGAGTCTTCTTGCATGGTATGAAATGAGTCGTCTTGAAAAATCTGTTGACGACAACAAACACCCAGTCAATTCTATGCTGGGTCCGCAGAAGACCTAACACAGTCAATGGACAAATCTTCCTAAGGGCCATCATGTACCGGTAATGAAAGTGCATAAGCCTACGTTCCGTGACCGTCCCTTGGAGGCCTGATACGTATGACATCGCTTTTCCAGTACCATGTTTCATCCGTGGCCAATAGTAACTCTCCTTCAAGAGAGTCATTGTCTTGTCTCGCTCTAGGTGACCGCTGGGGCCTGGGGTCACCTTCATGTAGCTCTTGGATGACACTCTCTCGCAACAAACTCTGTGGAATGCACGATCGATTTTCGTTGAAAAGGAAACCATCCTGAATATGTAGGTCACTGGACCGACCCTCCTGGCATCTACACCACGCGTCCTTGAAGTCGTCATCATCGGGTCCTCGAGGTACTCGAAGTCGACAACCTCATTGCTTGTAGTGACCAACAAGGTTACATGTTGGCTAAACGCATCAACCACCTTGTTCTGCTACCCGGCCTTATGCTTCATCACGAATGTGAGTTCCTGCAAGAAAGAAATCCACTTAGCATATTCACAACTAACATTATCTTAAGTGTTAATAAACTTGAGAGCCTGATGGTCCGTATAGAGTACAAATTCCTGCTGAATCAAATAATGCCTCCAATGCCACGAAGCTCGAACCACTGCATACAATTCTAACTCATACGTCTATCATTTCTTCCGAGCATCATTAAGTTTCTCGTTGTAGAAGGTTACCAGCTTACCCTCTTGAGACAACACACCCCCAATGCCAACATACAAGGCATTAGATTCAACTTCAAACAATTTATCAAAACTAGAAAGTAGGACTGGAGTAGTGGACAACATCTACTTAATTATAGCAGAACTTCTAACGGCCTCATCAGTCCACAGAAAATGTTCATTCTTCATGAAGTCAATGATCGGTGCCATTATGGTACTGAAGTTCCTCATGAATCGATGATAGAATGTCGCCAACTTGTGAAAACTTCGCACTTCATGAATGTTCGTCGAAATCGGTCATTCCTTGATGGCTTTCACTTTTTCTTCGTCCACACGGATGCCCGTGGACATCACACCAAAGCCCAAAAATAAAAGGCTCTTTGTAAAAATAGAAGAAGATGTACTTCTTCATATTGAGGTACAACTTGTTCACTACGAGCACTTAAAGCACCTATTTGATATGCCCACATGGTCAGTCTTGTTTTTACTGTATATTAAGATATCATTGAAATAAACCACCATGAATTGCCCAATGAATGGTTTCAAAACCTGATTCATCACCCTCATAAATGTACTAGGCGCATTCGAGAGTCCGAAGGGAATGACCAACCATTCATATAGACTCTCCTTAGTCTTAAATGTTGTCTTTCACTCATCACTCGGCTAAATACGGATATGATGGTAGCCGCTCTTCAAATCCAATTTGGAAAATAGTTTCACCCCCTCTAGCATGTCCAACATATCGTCCAGTTGTAGTATAAGAAATATGTACTTTATGGTTATTTTGTTTATTGTTCGGTTGTTCATACACATGTGCCAACTCCTATCCTTCTTATGTGTCAATAGAGCTAGGACGGCACATGGGTTCCTACTTTGTCGCACTAGACTCTTACAGATCAATTCCTCCACTTGTTATTGCAAAATATCGCATTTTTTCGGACTTATCCGATAATAAGGGTGATTGGGTAAGTTAACCCTTGGGACAAGGTCAATATGGTGATGTATACCCGCATGGGAGGCAGCCCATCAGGAAATTCATCGGACTAGATTGCCTTAAATTCTTGCAACAACGGTTTTAATTTCTCGGGAATAATCGTGGGCTCTACCTCTTCACCCTTTACAACCAATGCATAGACTTTTCTTGTCTCCTTGGACTCCTCCACAAAGTCTTGTATGGCTAAGAGAGAACGCCTCTTCACTTTAGAAGCTTCAGGTTGCTCATCCGGGTCTATAGGGGCGGGTATGGTTTTTCAGTCATCCTCGAGGAAAACGTATACGTTATCTCGTCTTCTATGATTGGTAGCACGATCTGATTGCCACGGCCGACCGAGTAATATATGACAAGCCTCTATGTCAACTATGTCACATACTACTTAGTCCTTATAATATTTACCAATTGAAAAAAGAGATTGTGCATTGTTTATTCCCTTCGCCTCGCTGACCTTCTTAATCCAACCGATTGTGTATAGGGAGGAATGTTTTTTTCATTTTCAGTTGCTACTTCTCCACTATGACTTTGAAGACAATATTCTCATTGCTCCCATTATCTATGATCACATCACAAACTTTCTGATTCACTGTACACCTTGTTCAAAAGATGTTATGTCGCTGTGGGTGTACCTCTTTTAGCATATACAATAGCCTCATCACCACTAGAGATTCACCGTGATCTTGAGAAACTCAATGCACTTCATCATTCTCGGCGTGTTCTACGTCATCAATCTCTGGGTCTTCCTCAACATTTTCAACGCTACCATCAGTAATAGCTAGGTTCTCCAATTGCTGCTATTGACACGCGTTCGATAGGTGACCCGGTTGGCGACATTGTTAACAATGGTCTCGCCTTGGCCGACCATAGGGGTTCGGGATCCTGCTTGGATCAGCAGTAGTGGTTGCTGCTCTTTGGGGTCTCGCTTGTCCGCTCCTTGATTCTTGGTTCGCGGGTAAAGGAGGTTGAGGACACCCCTTATAGGTTCTTTCGCCTTGGCTGGTGGTGCTCCCTGCGAAGGGCCCATAGTGGCTACCCTGTTAGCAGGATAGGCCCATGTATTGGATTGTTCAAGCTGCATCTATGCTTAGGTGGCCAGTTTGATCGCTTCGTTCATCGTCTAAACGGGTTGCATTTGAACCCGATCTTAGATTTCAACATGTAAACCACCAATGAATTGGGCGAATTGCTATGATTTAGTCTCCTCTAAATCATTTCGTGCTGCCAAACGGTAGAGTTCCTCTGCGTAATCTCTCACAATTCGGCTACCTTGCCGACAATTTCGGTATTGCTGGAACAATACTCGATCGTAGTCGCTGGGGAGGAATCTTGCGTGCAACAACTGTTTCATCCGCTGCCACGTGCAGATCGACGCCTTCATTTGTCTCGTCCATGTAATCTAAAGCCATTTCGTCCAAGCCGAAGTTCCGCCCTTTAACTTGTAAGCCACAAGGTTAACCTTTTTTTTTTTTTTTCTTTTTCTTCAGGGATGTCCATGTAGTTGAAGAAGCACTCAACTTCAAGTAGCCAATCAAGGAAGTCTTCGATGTGGAATTGGTTGTTGAAGCTAGGAGGATCGACTTTCATCCTGAATTCTCGATCCATCCGTTCTACTCGATTGCCGCCTCGCTTAGGGTATTAGAGGATCATGTCATCAATCTCCTCGCCGCTGGATCCCATATTGTCAAGTGGGACTTTGCGATTCACCGTTGGCATCGCCCTACGATCAACATGGTTGAGAATTCTGGCGCTTATCGGAGGCAGATCATCATCACGAACACGGAGTTGCCCTAAGGCCTCTGTCATGTGGTCAAGAGCAACTTGCAACCCTTGCATGACTTGCTGATTCTCTTCTTATGCCGCCTCAAAAGTTGCCGCTGTTAAAAGACAATTCCCTGGAGTACCATCCATGACTTTGTTATTCGATCCATCGTTAGAAGCCATCGATCTGAGGAAAAACCTCACTCGGATACCAAATTGACGCAAGGAAGGGTGTGATGAGGATGATCACTGTCTTCCTCGAACAATAAACACCTTGAATCCACAAGAGAAATTTCTTGAATCCACGAGAGATATAAGAAATTTAGAAAATTTTATTGGAAAAGGCTCCCAAAATAAATGAGTTTGCATGCTTAAATACCCTTAAACGAACCCTAAGACGCAATTAAAAAAGACCTAAACAAATAAGGAAACAAAAACTGAAAAACACGCAAGTTTCTGTCGTCCGTCGATAGAATCATCGATCGATCGATCAGAATGGCGCAAAAATGTCTAGAGACTAAAACAAGAAAATCATATTTGTTCCGATCGATCAACCCGATCGGTCGATTGATCGAATTGAGCTAAAAAACGTTAGCTTTTCACCTAAATCCGAATTTCCATTGATCGATCGATCAACTCAATTAGTCTACTCAATCAACTTCGATCGATCAAACTATGCTGAAATTTTGTTGATTTTCCTTTGGACTTCGTCCGGTTCATTTGTGATAGGAACGTGCTTGCTCCACTTCCTGTGTCAATAGGTCATCAAGTCTTTTTTACTACCTCCATCCACATTCTTTTGGCCCTTCTCCTTGCCCTTTTAGAACCTTCAACTTCTACTTATCCTAACTGGCGGGGGGTTCTTGGTCTCTATTGCACAGATGACCAAATCATCGAAGTCTACTTCCCCTCATCTTACTACCTATTGGTGTTACTCCTAAGTTCCCTTGAATTCTTTCTAATTCTATCCTTCATCATCTTGATGCTCATCCATTTCAGTTACACTCATCGTATGAACATGTTCCTTAACTGCCAAACATAAAGCCCGGCTAGTCTTATAGCTTATCCTATAAAATTTCCCTTTCAGTTTGAGTGGTACGCGGCGATCACATAAAGCTCCAGAGGCACATCTCCATTCCTTCAACCCAGCTTGAATTCTATGGGAAACATCCCTCCACTCTCATGAATTATTGAGCCAAGGTATCGAAAGAGTGATCATTTTGGGAAACTTCTTGGTCAGTAATCTTAACTAATTCCTCTTTTCCAAGACAGATTTTCTTCATCTCAAATAGTAGAAAGCACTTTCCTTTCCAGCAAATTTCAAAAAAAAGAAGAAAAGGAACCAATGAAAACTAAACTTTCTCTAACTTTCTTTCCAAGCTCCGAAACCGGCCCTTTGAGTAAAATCCCCAGAAAACTCAAATTATTTTTCTGGCAGCCTGAGCTGAACCCAGAAGTCCTTTCTCTGGGTTGGCTGACTCTGTATTATTGGTTGATGCCAACACCTGTAAGCATGCTCATGCAACTTGGTGTCCCACATGCTTGGGGTTAAGTCTACTTATGAAAACTTTTATTATTATTATTATTATTATCATTATTATTATTATTCTTATATGTAAACTAGCCCAGACAATGTAGTTAGTGCTAGGTCTACCTATCAAGTTTTTTAACATTAGTTTTTGGTCTTCATCTTTAGCTGATGTGCATGATTTCTGTCTTGGGCAGGACCAGCTCAAATGCAAATTACCCAAAACCTAAAAGTTATAGCTTTTCACCATTTTGCACTTAACCTATTTTTTCTTCAGATGCTTAATTAATTAATTAATAATAATAATAATTTGCAGCCATTGTTTTCCATGAATAAAAAGATTTTGCAGCCATTTTTTTCCATGACTCTAGAAAAATGTACTATTTGCTATTTCTTGCTGGCCCTTTGTGCATCGCCTCATGTTGATCTGGGCTATTCATCCAGTTGGCTGCATCGTGGATGGGTCTCATGGAAAAATTCATTTATCAGAGATTCTGATGTTCATGCAAAGTGTCAACATGTGGACTATTGCTTCAAATTGCCCTTTTGACAGAAGGTGAAGATCTGTTTTCAGTGGAATTTTGCTACATGGGCCATCTATGATGGGACGTGCAAAGGTAAACAAATCCGGATCACCACACGGTAAGGCACAAGAGGTGAGGCAAGTGACATAGGGAGAGCAACAAGGGAAAGTGATGTAGCAAAAATAATTAATAAAATTACAAGATGGGTGTTTTTAAGTAAATATTGTGAGCAATCTATGAAAGTCAATATATGCTAATGGCTTTGCGGCTTATTATGTACGAAGGTAGGAATTTCCCAATGGTATCCGTTCCTATTGTGGAGACATGCATGATGTATCAGTAGTGCTGTTAGCCCGTCAGTGCTAACCTCATTACTGTGCAACACAGCTTTCTTTATCTCATATGAAAATGGGCTTGAATGCTTCTCGCCAAATCATTTGACATGTGGAAACTTCCCTCTAAATTGTCTTACTGATTCCTGATTTTACATTAACATATAATGTTTTCGGTTCTTAGAATATAGTATTAAAATCTTGTAGGTGACAATATCCTGTCATTTAGTAGGTATATTCTTCTATTTTCTTCTGATTTTGTGAAAGAAGTTGCCTACATTGAATGGAAAATGTAATCCTCTGTGACTTTGTTTTTCTTGTTCAGAACCCCCTTTTTGCTATTTAAAAGTAAACAGATTTATCCATGGCCGTCAATGTACAATCTTATATGCTGGTTTTTCTACCTGTCTGTTCCCTCTAATATTGACAAGTCATTTTCTTTTGTTAGTCCCTGCAGTAAGTGGCATGACGAGACATCTCTTAGATGAAAATGCTCAAGTTTTAGGCCAAATCTCAGCTAATCTTGGAGCATCTAAGGTGAATAACTCAAACCTTTTGTTATTTTCCTTCATGCAGACTTTTGGAGGGGATTCGTCAAGAGAGGGATGGCATATTGGCATTCAAACCATACAGAGCTTGCCTTTTCTTTTGCTTTGGACTTTGTCATACTTATACCTGCTTCAATCTCATGCTTCTGAGTTTTATGTGTAGACTCTTAGAGTCTTGACTTAACATCATGTTTCCTTGTAAAAATTATCACCAACCATTTTTAGAATCTGAATTTTGATATGATAATGAGTAATGACAGCTATTATCTTCTTATTCTGCTTCCCTTTCTCTTGGAATCTGTCTGTCTCCCTTGTTGCCAGTGTAGTGTTGTTTCTCATTCATTGGATCTTTCTACCAGATAGCGAGTTTAGTTTATGACAATGATTCGTGCTCTTTTACTTTCATGCAGATACAGGATAATATCGATCTCTTTTGTCGCACGAGGAACAACCTCATGGCCATATTAAATGAGTATGTGAAGCCGTTCACAATTTTGAGTTAATTAATATCAGTCCCAATCATTGTTTGGGAACTCAAAAACTCGATCCGAGTATGTGGACTTGGCAAAAGGTAAACTCAGTGATTGACTTGACTGCAGCGGTCCCCATATTCACTTCAACGAGTCTTTTGAGTCCTTGAAAAACTTGGTAAAAATGTGTTACTCGTTGAGTCAACCCGAAATCCAATGTAGTTCAATCGACTTGGTTTTGTTTTGAGTAGACCTGCCTGGTTTTTCAGACCATAGTGTCAACAGCTGTTGTGGTTCATTTTAATATCTAGTAATGAAAATGGTGTTTTGTCATTTTGTGCAGTATGAGGGATATGCCTGGAATAATGAGCCATATGCCACCATTGCAAGTGTCAATCAATGAGGAACTGTTCGGTACCATTCTCCCTGGTACAGTGCAAGCAAGCTCTCAGGTTAGCTCCTAAATTTGCTGTCTGCATTGGTTTGAGGCGGCATGCCACATGTGGGTTCAGAGGGGTGAGCCACAGGTCCTTGTGCCCAGTTCACATGTGATATTGTTAAGTTCAATTGATAGTATCATCCCATTAATGCTGCATTGAATCAACATTATGTTCAGGAGACATCATGTTGAGTGAATCATGACTTCTGCTACTTTGTTGATGAGCTTAAATGTTTCCCTGGAAACTAATTGTAGCTACGGCGGCAAATGGGCTAGACTAGGCTGGTCGGGGCTAAAGCATGGCCAACTCAACCATAAGTTAAAGACCTGAGTTTAGGCCAGCCTAGCCCATGGGCTAAGAATTGAACTCTATGCAACCCAGAAACACTGAGCCTGCCAGCGCAAACTTTAGTGTGGTGGGCCTACTTGTCATGCCTTGAGGCAAATGCAGTCCAGGTCCATCCCAACTAATTACAGGCCAAAATTCAGGCCTGGATCGAATCCACAGGCCTTGAGACTTGGCCCGAGCTAGTGTAACGCAGTCTAGACTTGGGCCAGCCCAACACATTTGTCAATGTAATTGTCGCTGGCTAACAATTTGGAATGATATAATAATAGCAGAAAGGTGAAAAGCTGCTAAGCAGTATCAACGACACTCCAGTCACCCAGGTGAAATATAGCCTGTTTAAATGCTATGTTTAGCCACCGGTTGGACATGGAGGTCTTGGTGCAATGTGGTGGGAGATTTAATTAGTTAGGCAAGGACCATGGTGAGCCAAGGAGGCTCTATTTTATGTTTGATGAAATGCACCCTCTCGTCGTGGCTAAACATTTCATACACCCATACTGGCAGATAGTCGAATTCCATGATTGTCACCTTAGCTAATGGCC